>MU121008.1:42444-73077 GCA_014904835.1 Paxillus ammoniavirescens | reverse complement strand
AGCTTTCTGGCAGGCGTGGAAACAATTAACAAATGTGCACAGGGACTGGACCGTCGACGACTGTACCGTGAGTACCTCTGACACTCAATGTCGTCACCTATGGCATTGAAATATTTGTCCACAGTCAGTCGATGCGGCGGGTCCAGTCTCCTGCATCTCTCACCCCCAATTTCCCCAGTGGTTTCCAAGTATTTCCCCTTTCAACGTGGCTCGATGAGTGCGTACCCTTTGGTATTGATCTGGGGTCCTACGTTTATAGGTACGTGCTTTAAATGGGGGGCCTGCTACTAGGTACTGTGAGCCTGGGGTTCATTATGTTCTTCACAGGCTTCACGGTCGCAACAGCGTGTGTCTATCACGGTTTCTACTACGGTTATCAGACCCCTGACGTGTTTAACCTCACGCTAGTTCGTACGGAGCCACAATCGGTCAGCTCATGTTTTATGTACGGGCGTTTCCCCGCGACAAACTCCTGGTTAAAGCGCTGGTGAGGCCCGCATTACTCCGCAAAGATTTCTCGTATCGCTCATCAACGAAACACCACTGAACGAACTTAAATACCAAACAGGTGTTCATCGTTTTGTGCGTCGACAGGTTTGGCCTGTTTAAACGACCAGCCCATGACCATTTGGCTTCAAACAGCATCTTCGATAGCGCCCACACGTTTTTAACCTCATCAGTTCTCTATCGGTTGTTCGTCCGTTGTCGCATGAATATCTCCCCAAGTTGCGTGGTCTACAGTCCATGGTGGGTTGCTAAGCGATCTTTGGTGGTTTCTTACAGAGGTAATTGTATTTTCGTGCCAGGGGTTTAATGGTGAGCCTTTCACTTTCCTTCCTATGATCAGTGATATGTACAAGGCACTACATTGAAGCCGAGCGTCTTGCTAGTCGTGGGTTGTGCTTTCTTCACCGTCTTGCGTGACTAAAACAGCGCACTGTCTCAAGTATTGCGTCACGTTTATGGTCCAGTTGTACGGCAGAGATCCTTTGGAATTTGCCGTATATTAATTCGTCGCTTGATAGGTTTTACGCCCACAGAGTCTGGATAAGTAGGCCATGCAATCTGGACTCTTATTGCCTCTCATAACATCTACCTTGCAGTCAGCGGTCGCAACAAAGTCATCACATTTATGGTGGTATGGTCCTTAATATGTTCATGGAGATAGGCTCATGCTGTGTTTCACAGGTTGCCTCTACGACTGCTCAGCTTGGTGAGTCTGATAACATGTTCTTTGATGTGTTCAAGTCGGACTCACCGGATATTACACCAGTGTTCGGATTGAGTTCGTTCCTTCCCATCATTATCTTCTATTTAGTGTTGATGCTTAGGTATATCTCACTGTAGTGCTCATTGCCCAAGCGTGAGGGTCTGCTCCCGTGCCTTTCCTTGACTGACTGATGCATTTTGAGTAGAATACGCACTCCGACGTTGGAAGCTCTGTCTAATTCTAAGGTACGCAGGGCTGCCCCGTGTTACGTTCACGTTGTCGACGTGTTTGTGGCTAAGAAGGGTATTTAGAACATACCATGGGCCGCGACAGCGAGCGCAGCCTGCGACGCCATAATCACGTCTTCCGTGTTTTATTATCTACGGCCGGCAAGGACAGGCGTCGCTCGGTACGCAAATCATATCCTCTCATCTGGTGTTCCTCATGTTTCGTTACAGGAGAGGGGACATGATCAGCCGGTTGAATTTTGTGTTCGTCCAGATGGGCTCGCTGTCATTGTAAGTCTGTTGGGTTTGGCCAGGATCGTTCAACCAAAACTTGTTTCACTTATGCACTGTACAGCACTAACTCCATGGCGATGGTTGTCCTTGTACGTCTACCCATTCGGATCGTCAGATACATATCCACTTGCAAGACTAACGTGGCTGTTCAGTATTTTTTACGGGACCAGCGATTCGGGCAGTACCTGACTTCTGCTTCTGCCATGATTTTGAGCAAGAGTGAGTTTGTTGATGCCGACCTCCATTAGCTCGACGGACTGATTACTCTTGCTGCAGCATACGTGAACTCCATGCTCGCTGTGTAAGTGGATCTTAGATGTTATGCGTGTGTATGGCCGAGACGGGACAGAATTTTGATGTCACGGCAGGTTGAACGCACGAAAGCCACTTCGAGATCAACAAAATCATACTGCTGCGATAGAGGTACCGACAATTCCTACTATACGCTGAGGACAGGCTGGGGTGATTATGCCATGGCTACGCTCTAAAGGAGGTAGATGTATATGAAAAAGGCCTGGTTACGAAGTCGTGTTTCTGAGCGAGACACTCAAACTAAAGGAAGATGAAAAAGAATACCGATCGGTAAGGGTCCCACCCACCAAGCGCACAGTAGGGCCAAGGCCGGAGTGTCAAGTTCAACCCAATCCGAGTTACATGTAGTGTCCGGGTTCAATAGACATTTCTCGAGGACACCCCCCCGGGTACAGGATCCTTCCGCTGTTCGACGATACGGGCGATTGCGCTGACGTCACGATGGCAGTGGATGATGAAGGTTCGCGGGGTGTGACCACAGCACAGCAGGTCTATCGAAAGCGTGGGCTGCGGGGACGCACGACCTGATGCTGTCGGGCCATGCGAGATGGCCAATAAGATCGAGGACCGACCCCGACCGACCATTTTGTGGGGTTGTGGATGAATCAGGTGTTGCACTCACCGTTCTAATTGGTTGCTTGTCCGTGTTACGAGACTGGGTTTAAGATGAATCCGCTTTGGTGTCTCGGTTTCAAGCGGTGAACTTCCTCATCTTCCTCTCCCGTGGGCCAAGCTTTCGACGACAAAAAACTATGAATATAATCGTCTTCACGGGCGTCCTCACGATGAGTTCAATGATTACCCAGAATGAGAGTGGAGTCGTCGCATGTGAGGCATCAAACCCTGTCGCATCGTCGAACCGACATGAGTCGGCGAACGTGAGTGACCACAACAAATATTGTTTGATCATAGAAGTGACCTGCGGAGAAAATTCAATATTAGCAGATGCGAAAATCTTTGCTCTTCAGCACATTGATCAGCAAGTTTACTCTGGTGGATACTGCCAGTGACAGATGGGGGCAGGTATTAGAGTGGACACAATGCAATGTTCTTTATCTATCATAGAGATAGCAAAAGCAATCTATGAGCTACATGGCCAAGGTGGACATGGACAGGTGATAGGATACCAAGGTTCCAAACCTTTCTAACGGTTAGGGAATAACATCCAACGGATGCCCTCATACACACCACGAAGATTGAGTAAAGGCCTTCCCCCATCTCCTTCCAGAACTTCTCCTCTCGCTCTTTCTGCCGTGCCTCAATCAGTGACACTAAGTCATATAAATTCACAGACTAACTCTCGGTCTCAACTGCAGCCCTCTTCTCTCGCTTCTCCTTGAGAGCACGTTCCATCTCTTCGAAAGCGTCGAGGACGGCACCTTTGGATTTATCCGAGTGAGTAGTAGTGGAGGGCACTTGGGTTTGACTAGCGCGGATATGTGGGGGCCATTTGTCCTCGGGTATGTTCATAGCGGTAAGGGCAGAACGAAGTGCAACTACGGATTCTTTGTATGCTGCAAGTGCTTCCTCGTACAAGTCATATACGCAAATGGCACATCCTGACATGCAACATTCTTGCCCGGGAGCATATGTCAGACATTGACTCCAAGAGATCGGGAAGGATACGGCCTACCATCATCCGCGGGCGGCCTAGGCTCCTCTAGTATAGCAAACCCAGCAATGATATTGGGACCCTTCGAAGTATTAGACGTGGTAGGCTTGTTAAATTGCGGTTCGGCCACAGTAGGAGGTCCTTGGGAGAGTGCGGAGGCCTGCTCCAAAAGGGCCTCTTTGCCGCGAATGGTATTCTCGAGTCTACGATAGCGCTCGGAAAGATTTTGTCCCCCTTGTTGGCGCCGCTTCGAGCGGGCTACTATGTCAGTCGACGTTGGGGGGGCGTTACTGGAAGCAAGTCGGATGTGCCGCGCAAGTTGGCGGTGAAGGGAGCAGCGCGCTGAAGGCAGCATGCATGCTCTACGAGTGGATCGAGATTTACCTTGGGTGCTGGAAAGCTGCAGCCTGCAGCGAACGGCTCTCATTGGTATCCAGCTGACTAAGCATAAGTCTAAGGACTGTCGAGCCCGAAACACAGTTCTGGAACCAAACATTGACCGTCGACGTGTCCAATAATGATCATCCTGATTCCTCATCTTTGCGGTATTGATTCGAGCCAGCTCGACTAATCTTCAAGTTCCTAAATGTGACTTGAAGGAGCTACGGTTCCAAGTTGAACCAACCTGCAACCCTTGAAGATAAATCCCGATGAAGAATTCATCTCACTTCGAACGACAGGATTGACGAAATACTAGGACGAGTCACGTCAGAATGAAGGCGCTGGAGTACTTTTGAGGGATCTACTTCTAGCATCAAAGCAGCTGACGTGGTCAGCGTTGGGCTTCGTGTCAACTTAAATCCAACCATGACCTTGTGCAAGCCCGTCCCTTCCAGGCCCAAAGACGACCGTATCACCAAGCTGTTCAAGACTATGCCTGAAGATCTAAAAGGAAAATGCACCTGTCCAACCTGGAATTACGGTCGGCGGAGATGCCATGATCAATTGGTCCGTGGAATCATCGTTGGCAGCCCGTTCGATAACCGTACGTATTTGTCCCATCAACATAGCGCCAACGGAGTAAAAACTCCAGTGTAGGGCGACCTCACTCAAGCTGACAAGAACGGAGAACTGCTAACTTCAAAGAGTTTCGTCGGGATGGCATCTTGGGCTGCACGAGGGCAGCCCGGGCTTTCCATAAGACCTTTTTATTGTTGGAAGGATGAAAGTCCCTTGGGGGAAGCGAATCGTGTTCGTTCACAATGAGATATGATCTATAGTACATCTACCATGCACTTGCGCTAATCTCGTGTGCTATTGCCAACTGGATGTGTCTAGATCTGTGGTCCTTGGTTATGTACTATTAAGGCCACACGATTCCTTGGTACCAACCTAACGTAGAAGTGGATGAACAGAGCGTACTAGTAATTCTCAGTTAGAAGGGATTTCCCGGTCCTCTGTGTTCATCGACTGCGCCCGAGTGAAGATTGCCAGGTGGATTCCTCCGAGACACTGCCCTTTGACGCACAAGCCCTGCAGCTGGCCGACGGTTCTCTATACCCTCACCCTTATCAGACGCCTTTCTCTTTTTCGATGCTGCCCTCGACGGTCCCCGCACAAGACATCGCCTAGTGATAGCTTCGTGGACTTGCTGCAGGGGAATCTCACTCTGTGGTACGTAGAACGTCACTTTCGCACCCAGCCCTCTCTCGCGAACGTGTTTCTCCCACCCTTCTCTGGTACCCTCTTTGGCGACCACGACAAGGGGACAAATGTCACCATGGTAAACTTCGCAGAACGTGTGCAGTCTTGACACCGATTCCGGATCGTCTATGGGCCCGCCCGGTACGTAGACGAGTAAATCCGGTCCACGTCCCCCGCCCAAACTTAACGCCCTGGAATTGGGAGAACCAAGAGTGCTAGATACGTTGTGGAATGTGTAATTCCGTCCTCGGATGCGCGTGGAGCAGGTTTCCCATTCTCCAATGAGCGTCGTGTTCACTAAGGATACTTCTCCGCTGCACAGAGCGACGTTCGTGACGCGGTCCCTTTTTGGACCATAGTTTATAAGGGAGTGGACGTCCCCCAGAGCGCTCCTGACCCAGAATTTTGTATCCCTGTGTTGTACGGTGCCTTGGCGATAGGTTTCCTTGAGCATTTTGCGTAGGACAATTTGTGAGTGACACCTTCGTTCTGCGAGGACGGGATTCTGCGTCTTACCCTCCGGGAGAGTAGTGACGCAAGCATGTGCATCGAAACACATGTCAAATTCCTTAAGAACTTGTTCCCCTTCTTCCCACCAATCTTCCATCTCCCCTTCGACGTTCTCCAGGCCCGTAATGATCACTGCAATGGGCACCTTCTTGCGACTAATTGCGGAATAAAAAATGTCGTAGTTCTTCGCGAGGGATTGGGAGACGCTCGGCCCTTTGATGACGTATACGAGCAATTGAATTCCGCCATCCCCATCCAGTCGGTGAAGAAGGCTCTCCAATGTCATCGTGGCGGTAATCATGTCCACCCCAGCCTTGCATTTCAAAGGATTACGTGACCGAGTGATAGACCCTCCATTAAGGCCTGCGGTGTCCCATATCCCGAAATTCTCGTCGTCAATGACCACGTCGTAGCGCCTCGACATGAAGGTGCAAGTGGAGACTCCGCTTGAAGTTTTGGCGACGGGTGAGGGGGCGAGCAGGTTAACGACGGAACTTTTGCCAACGCCGCTGTCTCCGAAGATGACCACATTTCGCGGAGGGGGAGGGGGAAGGGGGGGCTGCGCGTTTGTGGTTGTAATTAGTGACTGTTTGGAGGTGTACTACCGCTGTGGATGGAGGACGTACGGAGGGCGGTTTGAATTTGCGTCTTAGGTTTCCTGCGGTTTCATTTGAATTGTAGGGGGTCGTAGCTACAGTGCTTCGGAATGAGGCAGGGTGTCCGGTTATACGAAGCACGTTACACAAGGAACGAACAAACTCACCTGGACGACATCGTATTCAGGCTCTTCGAAAAGTGGAATGTGTCGTAGAAGGTTGACGCTATACGCCGTCCTTCATCGGACTTTATGCATATTTTCACCCCTCGCGGCTCGCCTCATAAGTCGCATGTCAGCGTAGCCAAAACATTTTGGCTCAGTCCTAGAGTCAATTGGTGCAGGTTGATCCGTCACCGCCTGGACTTCAATTTCATAGCAGCGAGGAGACCTCGTAGCATTCAACATTCACTGAGGGGCCGAGGTACGATGCCCAGAGTAGCCTTGCAGGAACGCGCTGATAGCGAGCAATCGTCGATCCGGTCTGCACGAAAGCCAGCTCCACGAGGGGAGACATGAGGTGTCACTAGTAGACATGAGGTGTCACTAGTAGACACGCCTTAGCCGGTTGTTCCATTTCGATCACGGACGTCCAACAGGATGTCAAGTATTGTGACGCAGCTCGATCTGCAACGTTGAGGGGGCATAGGGTTGAAACGTTGATACATTAACTCGGAGGCCGAATGGTCAGGG
This sequence comes from Paxillus ammoniavirescens, assembly GCA_014904835.1. Lineage (NCBI taxonomy): Eukaryota > Fungi > Basidiomycota > Agaricomycetes > Boletales > Paxillaceae > Paxillus > Paxillus ammoniavirescens. The sequence continues at coordinate 65,980 of MU121008.1, read as the reverse complement.
TGTCACACGTACTAAGTATGTGAGATGGACACGCCTTTCGTGCATGCACGACCATCGTACTAGTCTCAGGCGCTCATATCCTAGCTGGCGCAAGCTGTTCATCCCAGGAAGTGACGGCTGGGTTGGAAGCCCTCGCAGGAGTGCTGGGGGACTGCTGCAAGGCGGTCATTTCAGCCTTCCCTGTGGGTCTCTGATGTAATAGGGGCATTTCCATCCATCGTGGTGAATGCGATGCTGTGCAGGACTATCTATCTCATCAGTTAGAATCTAACGTTTTTAGCAACTCCTCGCCTTCGATGATCCCTTGACCAACGCGATGGATGAGTCTCTGTGGAAGATGAATTGACGTGCGATAGGCGAGGATGGCTTCTTTAAGACCCTGAAGGTGGTTTGGCGCCAGTAGCTGGCGTTCGTTGCTCAACGGCGCCTACTGGTGGTACCCTTGTCCGCTTCCGATAGTGTATATAAGATCCCATGTTCGTGTGTATTTCAAGATTCAGCAACGTCTCATCGCATCATGAAGATACACAACATCAAACCGGCCTTCCCTGGGCGCGTTAGCGCAACCAAGGTCCGAGTCTCTTCTGTGTCTTGGTGTCGCGTGGATTGGCAGCTGACGCATCTTGACCCATAGGTGACACAAACCGTCAGGCCAGATTTAACACGAAGATGGTCTATGCTCGACAACGCTGGACGGTCCACTCCCCCCACAGATGCAACCTCACATGAGGAGCAAACCAGCACCCATCGAAACGTCATCATCTTCGGGGAGATGGGCGCAGGGAAAAGTTCCCTCATCAACCTCATCGCAGGCGAAAAACTTGCCGCAACCTCCAGCAAAGTCGCAAGCTGCACCTTCGAAGCCACGCCCTACGAGGTCACTATCTCCTCTGAGAAATTTGTCCTCTTCGATACCGCGGGAATGAACGAGCCCGAAAACCTGTCTGATGCGAAGGAAACACGTGCTGCGTTCGTCACTGCTGCGAAACAGGCCCATCAGCTCATTTCGAGACTTGATCGAGATGGTGGAATTGCACTCCTCGTGTTTTGCATGCAGGGTGGACGCGTGACGAGGTCGATGCAGCATGCGTACAGCTTTTTCGTCAACGTGCTCTGCAACGACCGCGTTCCTGTGGCTACTGTCGTGACGAAGCTCGAGACGGAAGACGATATGGATCAGTGGTGGGACGATAATAAACAGAACTTGGATGCGTATGGAGTGTCCTCCGCTGGACATGCCTGTGTCACGTCCGTCACGGGGTACCAAGGGTGTTATCAGGAGCGGTACGACGAGTCGAGGATAAAGGTGCACAAGTTGTTGTTGGAACTTGGTAACGGGAAGCCGTATAAAGAGCCCAAGGAGAATTGGGTGACGAGGATGGTGTTACACATGCGACGGATTTTGCCACCGTCGTTCTCGGATAGGGACTTGCGTAAGAAGTTGGTAAAGTCCTGCGGATTAACAGACAGCGAAGCCACGGATGTGCTGAGGAGCATTAAGGAAGCAGAGAGTAGAAAGTAGGCACGACTGACTGGTTGTTCGTAGAACATGTATGTTGTAATCGATGCGTGCTTGCCTGGAACTAGTTGTATGCTAAAAACAAGTTGTATTAGATCACTGCTCTGAGATCCCAGAGTCCACCATGGTTGGTGATCAAGGCGTAAGCCTACGATGTGGATAATTTGGCCATTGGCTTAATACTAACCGAGTTACTTGACAATAATGTCAATGAAGAGTTGCGGTCACAACTTGTGTGCTGACTAAGCAGACGGCTGTTGACCAACTCGGGTCAGAGTCGAACGCGTTCTTTGAACATCCTACATCATCCACATCATCCTCAACGCTCCGGTGCTATCACACACACTTGGATGATGGGCTACTTCGCATTTCCTCCTCCGGCCTCCAATCCGAGCAGCTCAGCTCAGCCTGTCGACATGGGCTTCGCTGAACTACATGACATATCAAGTGGACAAAGCCGTGCGCAACGCGTTGAAGAAGAGGACAGTGGAAAAGCAGAGAAACGAGGCACGGATGAAGACCGACGTAGGAGACTAGAACGGGAACGTGATCTTGGGGAGAGCAGTGAGATAGAGTGGGTGCGGGCAGGCGGGGTTCTCCGAGACGCGTTTGGCAGGCGGGACAAAGCGCGTACAGAGAGTATACGCGCAGAACTGAGGTTACAGGAACAGGAGAGACGGAAGATGGAGAGGTGGGAGAATTACGAGGAGATATGGCGCAGGGTCAACGCGTCGACGGAGTCTCTTGTGTTCGCTGACTTCCCGTGGCCGCTTCCAGACCGAATTATGGATCGTGACCTCGGTCGTCTCGGTAGACAGTCGGTTACCGATTTCTTGTTTGAGAGCTTGTCCGTCAGATCGAACACGACGACGACGAAAGAAAGGATTCGGAATTCGCTCCTTCGGTGGCATCCGGACAAGATGTCCCGTGTGCTGAACCGAGTGGTTCCTGAGGATGCAGAGCTTGTACGAGAAGGGATTCACACTGTTTTTGGGACTCTCAGAGCGCTACAGGATTCAGAACGAACAGGACAGTCAGTAGTTTAGATTTATGCTGTGATATGTACCATGTCAAATTGTGTGCTAGACGTCGGCACCAGCGTGTGCCGCTGATGTAAACTACACGAAGTTGCGTCTCCGACAGTGGCTGAGCCGCCAACCTAAAACCCTGTACACGCCGAACACGACTGGCGACGACAAGACTAACGAAGCCTGGCGCCCACAAGGCAAACAAGTAATGCCGATGCGAATAGCAGGCTATCCCGACGACCTTCACTATGGTCAACAATACGTTGCGGATAGCCCATCCACGACGATGGCCAGCGGGCAACCCAGCTCTTTACCGAACTCGGTCCCCGCGAGGCAGCCCTCAGAACCCTCCGGAGGCGTGAACAAAGCATCCTTTGCTCAGGAGGTACGCCGATGCTCCGTCAGAGGATGTCACATGGCCCTACCACCCGATGCTGCTAACAAAATGTGTGACGAATGTCGGGGAAGGCACCGCATCTATGCGATGACCAAACGCGCCAAGCGCAAGCAGGAGAAAGCTGCCATATTATCTCAAACCAGTGGCATAGCTTCCTCAAGGAATCACGGTCCAATATGGATGCCGGAAGAAACTATCGAGGGAATGGAACAGAACCAACAATCGAGCGCCGTCCATCCGGTGCCTGGCCCCAGCCAACCAGGCAAAGACACCGTAGTAAGTCAATCACACTACTACAGGTACATGTCCTTATTTATTGGTTACGTTGCCCTCACAGGCTACCCCCTTGTATGAATCGCCTTCCCAAACTCAATGGGAAAGCACTGACCTCGACCCACGCCTTTTTGCATCTCAAAGTTCCGAGCTTGCAGGAGCCCTCACCTATACCTCACCGACAACCCAAACCCATCAGGCATGCCACAACGATCCCCCCGTTGAGACCGCGCCGGTATCCCGTGGCGGTTTTGAAGATCAGCCTCCTTTATCTGTTCCGCAGTCTGAACCAAATACCTCACCCGAACCATCAGAAGGTTCCCCACTCCCGCCTTTGACCTCGTCTTCCGCGCGCTACTGCTCCGTAAAGGGATGTAAGGCGATCATCCGTGGCGAATATTTCTTCAGAATGTGCGAGTCCTGTCGAAACAGGTATCGCGGCTACGGAATCACGAAACGTGCTAAATGGAAACAATCTCGAGAAGCAGCGAACGCTGAACTCGATACTCTTCGAGAAGAAGAGGATAAATCTCGTGCTGAACGTGGTCTTCCTGTACGTTTATAGCTTTAATTCGTAGATTAAGACACTGCAGCTGACACCGTGATATCACAGCCACTGGATGAATGTCCTGCAGATTTTCTTGAATGGGAAGCGAAGACTATCGAGAAAATTGATGGGCCTGGGCCTATCTTTGCCGAAGACGGGACAGTACGAGGCCCCGTCTTGCCTGCACGCATGTGTACGGTATCTCATTGTCACAGAGTCCTTTCTGGTCACTACAAGTACCGCCGGTGTGAGCAACACCGCCTGCAAAATCGGTACCACAGCCGCTTGAAGCGTGTCCGAGAGAAGGATCTCAAGGCGATTGGTCCGGGTGTATTTGACGATGGAGATCTTAGTGATGAAGAAGACGAGGACCACGCAAAGAAGCCCAGGTTGCTTGAGCCTCTCTTTACGAGTGCTCCAATAGACATCGTTCGCGGGGCAAGGGAGGATGATTATGATAATGAGGAGACAGCGGTAAAGGGTTTTGGTTTGTGTTTTAATTGTGATGCAGGGTGCTAAAATGGTTTTGTTCGACAGCATTACATGGAGCAAATGGCTGGCATCCCTCCTGCCGCTCGTGGTATTCGGCGCGACAACCACGTCTGTTCTGTCAAGACGTGTTTCAATCTCCTCTCTCCTAGTGTGCCATGGAAGATGTGCGATACATGCCGTGCCCACGATCGTCAAGTTCGGCATGAGAGAAGGCTGCGCGACCTTGGCGAACTTCCTCCTCTCCCTCCACGAGCCTCTCAAAAGAAAGCAAGGCAGCCCACTGAGAAATCGACCAACGATACCGAGGATGATGGCCAGAATGACGAGTCAGTCGATCACACGGCCCAACCATTTGCATCCTCGAATGCTACGGACGCGAGTTTGGATGTCCCGCGGCCAGACGATGACATATCGGACAGGGTCCCAGATGGGACCCTTGTCTTCACTGAGCCACTTACGCCGCCTCCAGTAAGTAACATTCTCGATTTGTGATGCACTTGCTGACATGGAGTGGAGGTTGATGTGGACAGTAATGCCCCTTCCAACGAGGAACCCTCAACTGCGCTAGATCCACCACCAGTAGCCGTCCAGGGCATAGCGCCCACAACCTCGATCGATGGCACATCTTTCAGCACGACGGCTACGGTTCATAGACGAGTTCGAAAGAGTGCGAATCAACGTATCGGACAAACATCTTTCCCAGCGTTCCCAATTCCCACACCATCAGCCTATACGCAACCGAATCCATCGTTCAGACCCCCAAGCGGTGGTGGGCCCTATATGCCCCCAGCGCCACCTTATCCTCCACCGTACTACATGCATCACCCCTATTCAATGCCACCTTTTAACGGCCCACAACCATACGCTCATCCATATGTTGCTGGTTCCTCGACCCCGACTGCAACTCCAAGTTTACTTCCACTCGCATCCGCTCAGGCTCAGTTAGCTACTTCCAGTCATCCAAACCAGCACCACTCACATCCCCTCCCGATGCCTGCACAGTCTGGACCGTACGGTCCATATCCGTCTCATCCCTACGGCCCTTATGCATCGTATCCGTATCCGTATTTACCACCTGGCCAGTATATGCCACACGCCCACCCTTATCCACCTTATCCGGGGCCTTATGCGCCCCCTGTGTATGGAGGGCACTATCAGATGCCCCCATCTGGGGTTCATCCACCCAATACTCAGGCCCAGGTAGGTCGTGTTCATACTTATATGTGTAATTTTTATGTAAAAGGCATTCAAGCCCGTATCGTCGCCGGCGTCTACTTCTCAGTCTCTCAAACGCAAGAAAACGAATTCTCCAGCTACACAAGTTCCGACTCCGAGTTCGTCGGTGCCGCCTAGTCCGCTACCTCCAATGTCCACGATGCCGCCGATGGCTCAGATGCCATCTACCTTCATTACTCAGCCTCCTGTTCTCGGCCCACTTCCGGGATTGGAAAGTCAGGCAACACCGGTCTCTGATGAAAACGAAGAAAACGACATTCGGCAGCATCTCGCACGGCAAGACGAAGCAAACGCACTGCCTTCACAGCGAGAGGTAAGCCACTCCTCCCGTGCTACGTCTCAAAACGACCAACAGGCTGACACTCACCCTCCTCACAACCTAGCGCCAATGTCACATGTGTCATCGTTCGCTCGCAGCTTCCGTTAATGGTACTATATGTGAACGGTGTCGAACGAAGCTGAAAAAACGGTCGGCCAAAGTGAAACAGAGGTTTAAGCTTGAGCCTCGGAAGGCTGCTATCAGGGTCGGGGCATCGTAACCTGGATGGAGTGCTTGGGATCCGTTACAAGTTCCGTGGGTAGTATTTATCATCAAATTGGATCACGCTGCAATTCGTGGTACCGCCGGTCTCAGCGACTCCGAGTCTATTCACAGAGAACGCTAGCTGTCGCGTCAATATCGCGTGCAAAAATACTATAACTGTTCACGAAGGTTCAACTTAAAATTCAATATTCAGACTTACGGCTGCGTCAACGTAACACTCGCTGCCAACGTTACCTTGTACAACATATCTTGATGCATGGCTAGATCTGAACAAAACAGCGAGCTGAATGCCCCTTCAAGTGAAACGACATTATCAAGCTCAAGTTTACCGTGACTGTCAGTGATAGACCGACTTCCGACTTCGAAGTCGCCGTCTACAAGCAGTGGATGGCACGTGGCGTGATATTTTTCAAGTCAGTGTGGCCATAGACTTTGGTGTGTAGTAGTACTACGAACCACGAGGTCGGGCCACGTATTGAATATGCTCACCGCTCCAGAAAGACTCGCGTTAAAATCACTACCAAAAGCCATCCAAGTGGGTGGTTTTTTCTTTCTTTCTGACCTCCGTTATCTTGTCGCCTAAGCACAACGTAGGATGTCGCCTCGAAAGCACTACGGGGCTCGGTTCGGGACATGAAACTGCTCAGCTTCGTCAAGGACCATGCGCAACTGCAGATCTTGCTTCCAGTTTACTACGTCTACCTCGAGCCTTCAAGCGTTCCCGAATACATCTGTCAAGATGCCGTGCAGTCTATTATGCTAGCAAAATGGTCATTGTTTGGGATAGTATCCTTCTATACGGACGCGTTGCGTAGTCCCCTCCCGCTGCTCGATGATATCATCACGGATGCCATGATGCCAAAGTGGAATTGTCTCTTTCCGTGGTTGTCCTTCCTCATCTATAATGTCATCATGGGGCCTACACCACCCGCCAATACGCTGGACGGTTACACCTTGACGAAATTGGACGCACTGCGGATCCTCGGGGAATTGTTCGGCGCTCTGTGCCAGTATTCGTCATCAGCCCAAGAGCTGGTGAGGTCAGTGCGCGATGTACGGCGTGCACTCATGCAATTGTGGATTGTATCGGTGGATACACCGTTGTTGCTGTCGGAAGTAGGGTTTGATATGAAGCCCTCGGACGTGGGCGTTGTGCACGCCATGCGCACCACTACCGCGGCTGCGGTCATCGAAACCCTCACTAGGACGAATGCGTCACCTTCATTCGTCGAGGCTGCAGGTGGCGTTACTCCCTTCGTGCTCACCGCACTGAAGTTTCTCCGCATCACAACGCTAGCGTTGAAGGCGATCCCCGCCAACATATCATCAGCCATAAGCACCGAGCAGGCGAACTACCTCGTTATGCTCGGTGGTGGACTGTCACACACCGCTCGGCTCATGTTAATCTCCAGTCAAGACAATCCTGAAGTACAGGAAGCTTTTGTTGATGGTGGATCCATCACAACCATCATTGAAACCATAGGACAACTGCAGCCTCGACTGCTCGTGTCACTTGGAGAAAATATTGACCACCATCCGCAGAGAGGTCTTCCGTTTAAGCGCCAGATGCTTAGTTTTGGTTACGCATACCTACTCATGCTCATCGACGAATCACACGACGTTCCCCGCTTACTCGGCCAGATGATCAACGCGGGGGTGTTGGAGACAATCGTGGATACAAGAGCTCCCAGATACTATGACTGCGATCCTGATGACGACAACGAAGACATCAGATTATTGCGCTTCCTGCCCCCCTACCTCATCTATCGCAATGTTCTTATGGCTGTGAGGAAGTCCATTCGTAGGATCGCGGATCGCGGCATCAGTGTACGCAATTCACCAGATGTTCAAGTGCGTCAAGCGTGGTCGGGCATCGAAGCAGTCGCCAATCGGTATACACGACTACAAGACAACCAGTCCTTGGAACCGTTTTACGACTATAAATGTGGGTCAGTCTTTGTGAGTCTGCATCGTCGTCTTCATCTCCACGCTGCTTTAATCCGTTGCTAGTGCACGCGAAACGACCAACCGCTGCTGTATCGATGTAAAGCTTGCATGGTCATATGCTATTGCTCGAAAAAATGTCAGCGAGCAGCTTGGAAACACGACCATAAAGCTAGATGTAGGACTTTCCGCGCTGCAGTAGGTGTGTCGCTCTCGCAGCATCGGTTATTGCACAACATGACGCATAATCAAGGACGCTCTGCGCCAAGCGCACTTCGAAAAAGTCTCCCACTGATCGCCGCCATCGAGCGAGAAGAATGGAAGGTCAAACAGGTTTCCCTTGCGCAGCTCATCTTTACCACCCGGAAGGACTATCGCAACTGCCGCGACCGCATCGTAATCGAGATGGATTTCAGCGTTTATCCCATCATACAGAAGGCTTTTCCACTAGAGGAGTATATGAAGTTCCTAGGCGATGATCCGATGTGGAAGACGTTATTCGCTGGAATAGAGATGGCCGAAGCACTGGGTCAACATGGGTTTATGATTGGGATGGTCAAGATACCGCAGCGGTCTGGCGAACCAGCTATTATACTCAGTCCTGACCATGCGGTACAGATCCATATGCAAGGGTTGGGAATGCAGTCCAAGTGAGTATCTGTGCTGTCGTTCTTTCCTCGCTTTCGGTCCTCATGTCATGCCGTGCTTGATTTTAGTATATCACCGATCATACCAAGGTCCCAATAGAATCTTGACTTTCTTGTGGCTTCGAGCCGTATCGAGTGCGCTGCCAAATTCCAATGTAAGCTTTCGATAGAATATAACTTCATCTTGTTTAGGTGCATTCCCCACCATATTACGAGTGACATCACCTCCACTTTATGTAACTACTTACTGTGATATCTGAATCCATCCCGCATAACAGTGTCTAGAGGGTTTTCTCAGCCAGAAACGTACAATTTCCTACAAACAGACCTAAAACTTTTACCAGATACTTTTACCACTAAACAGGTGACTTTAGTGCATTCACTATGGACTGGGGCCCTCGGGCCTCAGTCCAGCCAAATCACATTACATCTACCATCTGATCCAAGCATAGAGAACTCAAACTTCCACGTCCAATTGCTCTACCTTTCCCCCACTATTCTGCCTGCAGTGTAACTCACATATGTGGCAGACATCATGCAACAGGCCCCAGTCAACTTTTTTTTGTGTCCGTTGATTATGCATGGAGTCGCACCTAACATCTGCACTCAGCTGACTGTTGATATCTATTGTCAGGAGAAACATGTAATACCACTCCATTTTCTCCAGACATGAACAAGGGGGAAAGTCACACGCACAGACATGGGAGGGCTAGCACGCAACGTTAAGTGAACTCAGGAATGGCGGAGGTCTGGAGGTTTTAAAGTTGGCTTGGGTCGGCTTGGACCGTTGGAGTGGTGGAATGTCCGCGACGCCAAGACTGATCCGTCAACCTGGAGAAGCTTATCCACCGTGTTATCCCATCCGAGCATTACCCATCTGGAACGTAATTGGGCATGATGAATACGGACCAGACGATCGAGGAATGCAAGTCACTCTGACGTAGCTTCTGAGAAGCGAGTGACTGTTACAAAGCGTAAGTAAGGCATCACAGGAGGAGTGGATGGAGACGTAATGCCGACAGTCGATTGGGCGATCGGGAAATCGGGAAATCCGAATCAAGATGGCAGAGGCATGGCATGAGGACGTCTCAGGAAGGGCAAAGATACCCGTCAATGCGTGTCAGGGAGATGATGCAGGCTCCCGAGAACACGCACGTGACACAGATAAGGCATCTTACGATGCGTCACTACGACGGGACGGGTTCCACTGGACTGTACGGCGCGACAGTGGACAGGGTGACGACGCTCTGTCCGTGCTGTCATTGAATCAGCACTATCGTCATAACATACAAGTCATTCGGAGGTCCTGATAGCGAGCACGGAAGTATGACGGGAGTGGGGATTCCGACGGAGGTGACGAGTGCGGGGGCGGACGCAAGGCTCGGGATGGGTGGAGTTGGGTGAGAGACGGGGATGGAGTGCGAGTGATGGAAAACGGATGGACGTAGAGATCTGTGAGTCGAAAAAGGTTGCAGCGCTTGTTTTACTCCGACGTAGCTAACCTTAGGGACCTCCTTTTTTTGTCCACCAATCAGAGATTCAGAGCTCTACGTCGCTCAACGACATAGTCGTTAAGCGTAAACGTAAAGAGACGTTCTTGCAGACGGCCTTGCACGACGGATGAAAGATAGAAGCACATAGTTTGGCTAATAAAGGGGTAATGGAAGACGACAGTTGTTCAAGTTGCAGCACGGTGTGAACGTGATGAAGATCTGAGTCGATCATACGAGGTCCGATAAGTAAGCGAGAGACGGGGACGTAAAGAGAAGGGGCAAGAGGAAGTATGGTTTCGATGAATGATTCTAATGAGTCGTCAATCTGACGCACATATATGCACTGGCCCAGATCAGAACAATTCGTGCAGTGAAAGGACGTACAATGGGGTGTGTAGGATGGGCGCAGGGAGCAAAAGCGAAAAACGATCAAATGAAGGAGTCAGAATAAAGAGAAGCGAGAACGTTGGGAACGTGTCGATGAGAACGTGTCGATGAGGGGTAGGAGTGGCCACCTTTTGAGGGAGTGGACGTAAGATGGTATGATAGAATACAGCGATTGGTTGATATGAATGAAGAGGGAACGTGGAGAGACACGGGGGAGAAGGAACGAGGAAAAGGTGAGACAGATGGCCTGCATCGAGGACGGAGTGAAACAATCAAGTTCCTATCTTGGTATCATCGGGATATCATAGTACTAGACGCCATCAGCGCTGGACAACATCATCGCAAGCCAATGAAATAATTAAGATTAATTATCACAAATGTGCTCATCGTCAACCCCAACGTCGGCCCATTGCACCAGCCAATGCCGCTGGCCCCAACGACGATCAAAAACCCCAATGAAATGTCTCAGAAGCTTTGTGCGGTCTGATTGGTTGCGAGTAACACCATACCACGTGTGGCTATGCTGATTTTTGGCGCGTGTGAACATTGGGGCGTGTAGAGTCTACAGTTATACAACGGTTTATATATCCCTGCTTCTGTCAGATCTCACTCTTATCCTTCTCTCTTTCTCTTCTCTCTCTCACGACAAGCCTCCTACCATGTCTTCAAAAGGTATGTACACTCCCATCGTCCCGCATATACTCACCCATCATAACCATATTTTCTAGCTATCCGTGAATACGACGCCAAACTCCTTCTCGCCTATTGGCTTGAGCGCGCTCCTCCCGCTCACCCAAACTTTGCTCACCCGAAAGGCTCTCCTCTCGTCTTCCCTTCCCCAAAGGTCGCTCAAATCCAATGGGACCCTGAGTCCGGTGCCGTTACCCCAGACAGTCTCCTCCCCTCTTGGTTGCAGACCACAAAACTGGTCGCAAAGCCTGATCAGCTCATCAAGCGTCGCGGAAAGGCCGGCTTGCTCGCCCTCAATAAGGATTGGCAGGACGCGAAGAAATGGGTTCTTGACAGGGCTGGTAAACCACAGAAGGTCAGTCGTGTGCCCTGGGTTATCGCGTCTTTTCTTTTTCGCTGGGGTATACGCGTTGCGAGATCAAGATCATAATCGCACACCCTCTTTATCACGTGACAACGTACTCATCTCCCCACTCCTTCACCTCGTCACATCTTCACGGAATGCTAACCTGGATCTCCAGGTTGAATCCATCACTGGCACTCTCAACACCTTCATCCTCGAACCCTTCCTTCCCCACCCACAATCCACCGAAGCCTACATTTGCATCACCTCCTCCCGTGTCTCCGACACAATCCTCTTCTCCCCCACCGGCGGTGTTGACGTCGGCGACGTCGACTCACATGCCTCCCGTCTCGAAATACCCGTCGACGCCAATCTCTTCCCCACACGAACGGACGTCGAGAAACTCGTCGGCCCCTCTTTCGTCGGACAACGCAAAAATGCTTTGGTAGATTTCGTCATGAGGCTATATAGCGTCTACGCAGACCTCCACTTCGCCTACCTAGAGATCAACCCACTCGTAGTCCTCGACGACGGCGCAATTCAGTATCTTGATATGGCTGCTAAGCTCGATCAGACTGCCGAGTTCATCTGTGGGCCCAAATGGGCCATCGCGAGGGATCTCAGCGTTTATGAGGGTGCTAGCGAATCCGTGAGTACGACGGGAGCCAAGGGAAGCAAGGTCGGGGCTGACCGAGGACCACCTATGGTCTGGCCTGCACCGTTCGGGAGAGATCTGACGAAAGAAGAGGGTACGTTCCACGTGTCCCGTTCTCCACCCCACCTCAACTTATCCCCTCTTGTCTTGCACCAGCATACATCCAAAAGCTCGATGCCTCCACGGGTGCCTCACTCAAACTCACTGTGCTCAACCCTGAAGCCCGCATCTGGACAATGGTCGCAGGTGGTGGTGCCTCCGTCGTTTACGCAGACGCGATCGCAGCAGCCGGATTCGCACACGAGCTCGCCAATTACGGAGAGTATAGTGGAGCACCGACAGAGGGCCAGACATTTGAGTATGCAAAGACTATTTGTGAGTCTGTCCCTGTCCCGGGAGATGATGGAACATCGTAGCTAATATACTTTCCTCTCTCCCCTTACCAGTGGACCTTATCACCCGCCCCGCGCCCCGCCCCGACGGCAAAATCCTTATCATTGGAGGTGGTATTGCTAATTTCACCAATGTCGCCGCGACGTTCAAGGGTATCATCAGGGCATTGGAGGGTGCGAAGGTCGGGTTGATTGCTCATGGGGTAAGTTGGTATTGCTTACTGTGCCTCGAAATGTGTGGGAGTAGGGGATGGAATCAGCGGATGTGGGATGCTATGAACGGTGGAATTTGTAAACGTTCACGGCTAACACGCACGTCTACAGGTCAAGATCTACGTCCGTCGTGGTGGTCCTAACTGGCAGGAGGGTTTGAAGGCCATGAGATTGCTAGGTGGGTTTTCTTAGTTCCTTGGGGATTGTGGTTCTCGACGCACGTGCTAACCATCGCCTTCATTAACCTCCAAGGCGAATCCCTAGGCGTCCCTATCCGAGTCTTCGGCCCCGACACGCACATCACCGAAATCGTCCCTCTCGCTTTGGGCATGAAACCCACCAAACCCTCACCCATCTCTGTCCCCCACACTGCGCCCGGTTCTCCCAAGGCCGTCCCTGCCACTCCCTCGTCAACGGTTCCCTCCCCTTCTGAAGTCGGTACCATCCACGCCTCAGGCGAACGTACCCAGCCCAACGACGTCGTTGTTCGCTTCGACAGCGCTCCCACCCAAGATGGCCACGCCGCCACTCGGCCAGCGTATAGACCCTTTGACGCCGATACGCGCAGCTTCGTTTACGGTCTCCAACCTCGCGCTATTCAAGGAATGCTCGATTTCGACTACTCGTGTAAACGTTCCCGTCCTTCCGTTGCCGCGATGATCTACCCCTTCGGCGGGCACCACATCCAAAAATTCTACTGGGGCACTCGGGAGACTCTGTTACCTGTGTACACCTCGCTCGCCGAAGCTGTCAAGAAGCACCCTGATGTGGACGTTGTCGTCAACTTTGCGAGTTCGCGGAGTGTCTATAGTAGCACGTTGGAGTGTCTCGGGTTTGAAGGCATTCGAGCCATCGCTTTGATTGCGGAGGGCGTTCCGGAGAGACAGGCAAGAGAGATTTTGGTCAAGGCAAAGGCCAAGGGCGTGTTGATCATTGGGCCTGCGACTGTGGGTGGGATCAAACCGGGTTGTTTCAGGATCGGAAATTCTGGAGGGTGAGTTGTGCCATTAACTCCTTCGCGCATTCTTTCCCCCTTCTACTTCGATGGCTCGATAACTGACCTTTGACCTCGTGGTGTAGTATGATGGACAACATTATCGCTTCCAAGCTTTACCGTCCCGGCTCTGTTGGCTATGTTTCCAAATCAGGAGGAATGTCCAACGAGCTCAACAACATTCTCTCTCTCGTAACCAACGGTACCTATGAAGGTATCGCCATCGGTGGTGACCGTTACCCAGGATCTACATTCATCGACCATCTCTTGCGCTACGAAGCTGATCCTCAATGCAAGATGCTCGTTCTTCTCGGTGAAGTTGGTGGTGTCGAAGAATACTCTGTTATCGACGCCGTCAAATCCGGCCGAATCACTAAACCCATCGTCGCCTGGGCCATCGGCACCTGTGCCAAGATGTTCACGACCGAAGTTCAGTTCGGACACGCCGGTTCGATGGCCAACAGTGACTCCGAGACGGCGGATGCCAAGAACCGAGCTATGAAAGCTGCTGGGTTTATCGTTCCTGATACGTTTGAACAGCTTCCGGAGGTATTGAAAGAGACGTATGAGAAGCTCGTCGCGCAGAGGACGATCGTGCCCGCCAAGGAAGTCGAGCCCCCGGTGATTCCTATGGATTACAAGTGGGCGCAGGAATTGGGGCTCATTCGCAAGCCTGCTGCATTCATCTCGACGATTTCAGACGAAAGAGGACAGGAGTTGCTTTATGCGGGCATGCGCATTTCAGACGTGTTCAAGGAAGACATCGGTGTGGGTGGTGTTGTTGCGCTTTTGTGGTTCAAACGCCGTTTGCCAGCCTATGCTGCCAAATTTATCGAGATGGTGCTGATGTTGACGGCGGACCACGGTCCTGCTGTGAGCGGAGCCATGAACACGATCGTCGCGAGTCGCGCGGGCAAGGATCTGATCAGCAGTTTGGCGAGTGGGTTGTTGACCATTGGAAGCCGGTTTGGTGGCGCATTGGATGAGGCTGCGAGCATGTTTTCGGGTGCGAGGGACAGAGGGTTGACGCCGAGGGAGTTTGTGGATGAGAGTCGGAAGGCGAACAAGTTGAGTGAGTACGCGTTTCTTTTTGTTTCACTGGGCTTGTTTCGGGATGAGATGACACGACTGATTGACGCCCTCCCTCCCCTCTGACCGGTAGTCTCGGGTATCGGGCACAAAATCAAGTCGGTAAACAACCCCGATCTACGTGTCGAGCTCGTGAAAGAATACGTTCACAAGAACTTCCCGTCTCATTCGTTGCTTGACTACGCGCTTGCTGTGGAGAAGGTGACGACTGCGAAGAAGGACACGGTGAGTACGCGTTCGCAGTTTTGCTTCGGGTTTAAGATCGGGTTTAAATGGGCGGTCTCCCGTGCTGAAAATCGGCGCTAAGGTGGGATTAGAGCCGAGGCCCTCACGTAGGACGAAGTCGTCTTTCTGGCCTTGTTCTTCGTTGGAACTCAAGTGGAACGCCGCTGACGTCGTTTCTTTTTTTGTGACTGTTAGTTGATCCTCAACGTCGATGGGTGTATCGCTGTTTGCTTCGTCGACCTTCTACGCGATTCGGGTGCGTTTACCCCTGACGAGGCGGACGAGTATATCAGGGTCAGTTCTCTTTCTCCTTATATCCCAAGCTTGAATACCTTTGCTGACTGGCAACCCACAGATCGGCACGCTCAACGGTCTTTTCGTCCTCGGCCGTTCGATCGGTTTCATCGGGCACCACCTTGACCAAAAGAGACTTCGTGCACCACTCTACCGCCACCCTGCTGACGACATCTTCATCAACATGGCGGATCTGTCGCAGCCACGGGTGCTGGGGAAGATGGCTTAAGGAAGGCGCTGTTGGGTGAGAGGTGACCAAGAACATTACGAACGGAGGATGATAGAATGAGAGACTTTAATGCCGTGTAATACCGCTTTCTTTCGATGCCTGTTCTCGTGTCGGTTTTTTTCCCTGGTTTCTTGCTTCGCAAGTCGGTTCCCATTCCTCCGGGGTTTGCGCGGAGATGATGATGTGCGGGTGCTTTTCATGTCGTGATGAGTTGATGTTCTGTATTCCTGTATGTCTGTCGTCGGTGCCTAACATCCCTTTTGTCAGTCGTTAGAAAAGCTTCCTACATATACGTACTCTCTCATACCCTCCGATACGCCCCACCCTACGTACATACGGCCTTGCCATGTTTAGTGAGAAATATTAAAGCCATTTTATCGATCATCGCACCGTGTACTTCGTCGGCGTACTCTGAGTGTTCGAGTCACCTATCATGCGCCCATGCGCACATATGCATCCCACCCAGTGACACGAACCAGATCACCTCCAACCTCCGGGGAACTCGAAGGGTGGTTTGATTTCTGACGTGCACGTTGATACGAAGGTTGGCTTGGAGTACCGAGTTGGAATATGTACTGATGATGTCATCTCAGTGCGCCTGGTTGGATTCTTGCTCGTCCGAATGTTGCCTTTCAAACTAGACTAACTAATCACTAGTCACTCCGGGCAAGAATACTTTGGGAAAGATTATAATGGCTGTCTCTCTGCCAATGTTGCTCCGCCAGTGCTATCTGCACCGTGACCGTATTGCCTTTCCTTCCCACCGACCCGATTCATCCACCACCACCGATCAAGTGGGAAACATTCAGGATATCAACGACGGAAAGGTATCAATCAGTGAGCGTTTCAGTTCCCGCTGCCACGAGTCGGGCAACGAGAGATTGGCACGTACTTGACTTACGCGGTCCCGGACTGTCAGTGATGGATAATCTGAGGACTGATTGTGACTTTCGTGGTTGTGAGTCCTTGCGCTTCCAATTTCATGGCACTCGGACGGTTTCAAAGGTATCAGTAGATGGGCCTCGATTTTCGCTGTACGTGTTAGGTACGTGCCAACATCTAGCTCTATGACTTGGACTGCCAGTGATGGATAATCCGATTGTGATTTCGTGGTTGTGAGTGTTTCAAATTTCATCACTCATATAGTTTCAAAGGTATCAGTAAATGGGCCTCGATTTCCGCCGTGTGTGTTCATCTCCCGCTCTACGACTCGGATTGATGGATAATCTGATTGTGATTTCGGATTGTGAATGCGTTTCAATCTCATCGGTCCACGAAACCAAGAATGGCGGAAAGGTATCAGTAAATGTATCAGTAAATGGGCCTCGGTTTCCGTTATGTATGTCCATATCTTTTGTGATGTCGGATTGTGATTGTAAATCGTTGTGAATGAGTTGGTCCATCATGTACAAAACCCAGAACGACGACGGCCTGGGAAAGGTATCGTTGTACCGGGTGCGTCTACTTCCGCCGTGTGGCTGCATCCCTCGCTCTAGGAGCCGACTCTTTTCCATTTCAGCGTTCGGTGAGTGAGCGTAACCATCAAAGTTCACTCGGCCATCCACAAAACCAAGAACGTCGGAAAGGTAGGCGCCTCGTTTTCCACCGTGTAAGTTACGCGTGTACGCGTGTGCTCACACTCTACAACTCGCGCTGATGGATAATCTGATTGTGGTTTCGGATATTGATGTGTGTTTCAATTCTTCGTCATTCGCTCGGCCATCTACAAAGGTATCAGTACATGGGCCTCGATTTCCGCCACGTACGTTCACCCCTTGCTCTACAACTCGACATATCCTCTGCGTCCGGCTCTTTTTCCATCAGCGTTCAGTAAGTGAACGTAAGCGTGTTTCAAATTCCATCGCTCACTCGGCCATGCACAAATCCAGCATGTCGAAAAGATAGGCGCCTCGTTTTTCACCATGCAAGTTACGTGTATCCCACACTCTACGACTTGCGCTGATGTAATCGGATTATGATTTTCGAATGTGATTTCGTGGTTGTGAGTGCGTTTCAACCTCATCATCCACTCAGCCCCGAGTGGCGGAAAGGTATCAGTAGATGGGCCTCGATTTCCGCCACCCCTCGTTCTACAACCCGACGCCGATCTGCGTCCGACTCTTCTGCCATTTCAGCGTTCAGGGAGCGGGCGTACTAATTGCGTGTCAAATTTTACCATTGGCCATGCACAAAAACCCCGAATATTTGAGGGATTTGAAACAGTATCAATAGATGTCCGCTGTGTACACTCTACCATCTCTCGTCACACGACTTGGACTGATGGATATCTATCTCCATCTGGTTGTGATTATGATTGTGATTTCGTGGTTGCGAGTGCGTTTTAATTTCATCGTTTACTCCGAATGACAGTTTCAAAGGTATCAATATTCCCACCGTGCTCTCTCATTGCACGACTTGTACTGATGGATTTTTGTCTCCATTTGGTTCTGATTGCGGGGTTGAATTTGTGAACGTGCTTCGGGGATCATCGATCATCATTCGCCGCCATACCTGCATCTGGAAAATCCCAGAGTGACGGGATCAATGTCAATTTTTAGAGTGCTCCAGAGTCCTCATTACTTGCTGGAGGCATAGGTGTTGGCGAGTGCCAATACTGTACCACACGTAGCCTACACCGTCTTTCGTCGCATCGATCAAGTCCCTAGTTTATGCTGCACTGGTTAAGGAAAAAAAAAAAAAAGCAAACCAATACGGGAGTTAACGGAATGGTAGCATGCATCAGCGTATTAGCACACCGCATTACGCGCGATGAGAGAAAAATCCCACTTGAAGACAAGCCCTCACATCACACTGATGAATCCCAGAACAAGCGAGTGTATTAGAAGAACACCGACGGAGCGGTGCCCCAGGACAAAGCACTATGTATGGATGGTATAGAGCCAAAGCAGGTTTTTAACCCAGTCGGAGGACATGTCCAATCCGTCTGGAAGACCCCCAAACGACGCTGTTTAGGCGTTGAGGTTGATGGGGGTGCAGCCAACGTTGATGAGGCCGTTCTATGTGCAAGTCGTCAGTACTTGTGCGCTAGGAGAGATGGAAAGGCCGACGTACGAAGGTGTTGTCAGTGCAGCAGACGGGCTGCGCAGTGCAATCAGCACCAGAGCCAGTTCCGACAACAGTGATGGGAGTGCAGTCAGTGCCAACGTTGCCCGTGACACCAGCAAGGACGTCAAGGAAACCGATGGAAGTGAGCAGCTGGTTCAAAGAACTAGCCTGTACATGGACCATGAGGGACAGCATCGCAGAGTAATTTCGGAGGACTAACCGACTGGTAGTTGTTGCAGCACTGCATGGAACCGGTGTTGCACTGGTTGGTGGGTGTGGTTGGGATGGCGCCAGCAATAGCGAGGGCAGCGACGGAGACAACAGCGAAGACACGAGTGAACATGTTGATATAAGGGATAAGGAAGGCTGGGTTGAGGTTGAGTTAATGAGTGTGGTTAACAAAAGTAGAAACTTTGTGAGATGGGGAAGTTGGAGGAGCAACTGGGCTGTCTTTATAGGCCAGCACCACTTCCTCCGAGGCCAGGCAATAACCCCATTACGGTGTTTTTTTATTTGTCGTTGTTCGCTGTTAGGGTTGTTGACGGTCTGGAATGCGGTGGTGCCGTTGTGGTCTGGCCCTTGAAGTCAAGTTAACCAAATATAGCAATCGTGACAACGGTCCATTTGGACGCGTGTATGGACGAAGCCTTCTAATTATTACTCAACTTTGGCACGATGCCCGTTTGGTGCGGAGAAAGAAAGAGAGCTCTAGAAGGTCCGGACGTGCAGGTTCAACCGACTCGGACGCGGCCCTTCGTCTGCGAGGCTTCGAATCAATAGGGTCAGTTAAATTTTCGAATGTAAAGAGACAGGCCTTTCTCTTCGGAGCTCCAAGTTGCTCGGCCCCACTGGTAGTGTCAGCCTCGAAATCAAGTGGAGAGACCAAGTTCGCGGCCCGGATCAGGAATCTGAAAATGCGAAAAAGCTCATAAATGTTCGAAAGTTGACCCACTTTGGGTATGGTACAGGTACATGGCCCGCTACTAAGCCTTGCTTTGGAGTCGCTAAGGCTTGTTCAGCCAATGGGAGACTTGCAAAATGTAGTGCAACAGTAACGTTACTCGACGACCTTGCATTGGCAACGTTTGGCCCGGGTCTGAGTCGAGACTCGCCTCGGCTCAATCGACTCGGAGAACTGGGTCTCTTTGTCATTACATGACATTGCCAATTGAATGCGGCCAATGCAACTCGATTGGGGAGCGACGGCGAGGACAGAGCGGACCCGGTGACGGACGATGCGATCGTACGCGACGGTGTGGCCGAAAACTGTATACAGTCGACTCCCTTATAGCCCATACCCCTCGGGATTGTCCATGGGGGTATGGGTCATGGGGGGTATGGGTTATGAGGGAGGTTGTAAGTGGTGCAAAGCGGTTTGGGAAATCGAAAATTCTATGGGTTATCAAGGAGTATGGGTTATATGGGGTATGGGTGATAAGGGAGTCGACTGTAGCTCAGGGACTTGCCTCTTTCGTCAATGTGTACTATGTAAAGGGACCCTTGCAGGCAAAAAGGGTCCGCAATGGGGGTATTGCCCGGCCTCGGAGGAAGGGGTACTGCAGGCCTATAAAGACAGCCCAGCACCTCCGATGTCCTCATCTCAAAAAGTTTCTACTTTTACCAGTACCAACCACACTCATTAACAACCCCAACCAGCCTCTCCCTCATATCAACATGTTCACTCGTCTCTTTGCTGTTGCCTCCCTTGCTGCCCTCGCCATTGCTGGCACTATCCCCGCCACTCCCGCCAGCCAGTGCAACACTGGCCCCATCCAGTGCTGCAACAACTACCAGTCGGTGAGTCTGTTGGAATTGCTCTGCGATGCAGCCTCTCACGCTTCGTGTACAGGCAAGTGCTCTGAACAGCGCGCTCACCAACATCGGTATCATTAACGCCCTCGCTGGCGTCACTGGCAACGTCGGCACTGACTGCACTCCCATCACTGTTGTCGGAACTGGCTCTGGTGCCAGCTGTTCTGCACAGCCCGTCTGCTGCACTGGCAACCAATTCGTACGTCGGCTTTACCACCCCCACCAGCGCACATGTACTGAAAACCTACCTGTACACAGAACGGCCTCGTCAACGTTGGCTGCTCCCCTGTCAACCTCAACGCCTAAACAACGTCGAGTTGCAGTCCCCCAGTTGGCTTGGACATGTCGTCCGACTGGGTTGAAAACCTGCTTCGGCCCTATACTACTCATACATAGTTTTTTGTCCTGGCGTCCCGATCCGTCGGTGCTCTGCTAATACACTCGGTACTGCGTTTAATTGGTGTGGTCGCGTGCTTTCCGACATCAACGTAGTCTGTTTCCGTGCTTTCGTGGGCCTTGGGCTATCCTGTCGTCCACGACTGCGTGAAGGAACCCTTGACGTGTGGAACGCGATCGGTGAAAAATGATGCAGCTTAGGTCCTATTCCCCCGCTAAGCAATGAGGACTCCGGAGCACTCTAAAATTTACTGTCACTGATTTCCTGAGGACCTTAGCTTGGGCGATTTGCCTGTGATCCGTCGCTTTCCTTTCGTGGGGTTTGGGCTGTCCTGATTAGTATTTAGTATCCGGGATCTGGTGAAGCTGAGCATGTACAACATGATGTGATATGATATATCTGTTGCCCCCACCTCCGCCTCAAATTGAGAGGCAAACGTTTGGCGTCTGAGTCGAGTCGAGTCGAGTCTCAATTGCAACAGGCTATGTAGTAAGAAAAAAATACGAGAACTGGGTCAGTCGTGACTTTGATTGCATAACGTTGATGCGGCCAATGAAACTTGATTGAGGACGACGGCGAAGATAGAGCGGGCCCGGTACGATCGTACGACAGCACGCAGGCTTCACAGTACTGCAGCTGCCGTTGTGAGTTACGGAGTCACGCTCAATTCGTTACATATGGAGTTTTGGTCACCGTGACGGACCTGCCTTTTTTGTCCGCGTTGGCTACCGATCAGACCTCTGTGTTGGCATCAAGCCGGAGCGTGAACGTAAATGAACTCGAACAGATTTCAAAGAAAAAAAAAACCGTAATGGAGGATATATGGCCCAGCCTCGGAGGAAGGGGGTACTGCAGGCCTATAAAAAAGCCCAGTAGCTCCTCCAATTTCCCCATCTCGAAAAGTTCTACTTTCACCAACTACATTCGTTAACAACCTCAACCCAGCCTTCCCTCCCCCTAATATCAACATGTTCGCTCGTCTCTTCACTGTTGCCTCCGTCGCTGCCCTCGCCATTGCTGGCGCTATCCCAACCACAACCCCCGCCAGCCAATGCAACACTGGTAGCCTCCAGTGCTGCAACCAGGTCCAGTCGGTGAGTCCTCAAAGTTGCAAATCCTCCATGATGTGGCCTCTCACGATCACCATTACAGGCCAGTGCAGCAAATGCTGCGAACCCCCAATGGAACTTGGCTGCTGTCCTTGTCGGTCTCACTGGCAACGTCGGCACCGACTGCACCCCCATTACCGTCATCGGCACTGGCTCTGGTGCTGACTGCACCGCGCAGCCTGTCTGCTGCACCGGCAACACCTACGTACGTTGGATATTCCCGTCCCCTCTAGCGGAAGGGCACTGACGACTTGTTCGCAGAACGGCCTCGTCAACATTGGCTGCACTCCCGTCAACCTCAACGCCTAAACGGCGTCGAGTGGTGGTCTTCCACACAGCTCGAACATGTCCTTTGGCTGGGTTGAAAATCGGCTTCGGCCCTATACCATTCATACGTAGTGCTTTGTCCTGGGGCACCGATCCGTCGGTGTTCCACTAATACACTTGCTTGGTTCTGCGTTCCCTTGGTGTGATTTGAGGGGTTTGTGTTCGTGGCGAAGTTGTTCTGCCGCCGCCGTGTCGCCAGTGTGTCCCTCGGGCTTTCATACCCCAGAAGCGTTTAGCACGGTGTGTTAGTCTCCGTATGTAAACTTCATATTTGATGACATTCGGCCATGTACCATTACTTCTTCATCGGTGCGAGATTCAGACACCGCGGCTATAGTAGCATGGGTACTCGGTACTAACGAGAATTGCGGGACACTGTCACCGGTTTCCTTAGGATGGTTGGTCATTCGCTTCCTACTTGATCCGTTGCTGTGCTTTCGTGGGGCTTGCCAGTGGGTTAACACGTCTGGAACCTCGTGAAGCTGAGCATGATGGCCTGTGCGGCAGGAAATAAAAAAGGTTTTTTTTCGCTATATGAGAATTAGCCTGATCCGGGACAGGATACACAAATTCAGGTACTGAGGTGTCCATCGGAGAACCGAAAAATGGTGTGACTTGGGTCCTGTGGAGTCAGACACCCATCTCCCGAGGGACTCGCTCTGAAAACTGATACTGATCCTCTTGAGTTATTCTAGGGGTTTTCAGATGCAGCCGGGCCCAACAACTGGCCTGTGGACGCGTCTTGGTGACCAATTCGGACGCACAACGGCAGCTGCAGTAGTCTCGTCGACGGTCGTACGATCGCGCCGTCATCGTCCCGCTCTGTCTTCGCCGTCACGTCCCCAATCAAGTTGAATTGACCGTTAATGTTATGTAATGACAGTCATGACCGACTCAGCGTCTCGACAAGTCGACTTGGCTCTGCGAGGTGAGTCGCTTAAGATCTACCCCGTTTGGCAGAATACAAGCGTTCATTTCAGCAGTGCTACACATGCGTTCCTAGTTTCAATTCGTTTTATTATTATTTTGGTATAGCTCAAGCCTGTTCGTCGGTGTGTCTACCGATCTGCGTTGCGCGGCGAAAGAGTTCTCAAGCGTCAACGTAAAGGGACTTGAAGAAGATTCCGTAATGAGGGTATTGCCTCGGAGGAAGGGGTCTGCAGGCCTATAAAGACAGCCCAGTAGCTCCTCCAA
>MU121008.1:0-42159 GCA_014904835.1 Paxillus ammoniavirescens | reverse complement strand
AACGTAAAGGGACTTGAAGAAGATTCCGTAATGAGGGTATTGCCTCGGAGGAAGGGGTCTGCAGGCCTATAAAGACAGCCCAGTAGCTCCTCCAAATTCCCCATCTCAAAAAGTTTCTACCAACCACACTCATTAACAACCTCAACCCAGCCTTCCTTTTCCCTCACATCAACATGTTCGCTCGTCTCTTCGCTGTTGCCTCCGTCGCTGCCCTTGCCATTGCTGGCGCTATCCCAACCACCACCCCCGCCAGCCAGTGCAACACTGGTGGCCTCCAGTGCTGCAACCAGGTCCAGTCGGTAAGTCCTCTGGAGATGTTCTACGATGCAGCGTCTCACGTTGACCATGTGTACAGGTCAGTGCAGCAAACCTGCTGTACCCCAACCTCAACTTGCTTAGCGTCCTTGCTGGTGTCGCTGGCAGCGTTGGCACTGACTGCACCCCCATCACTGTCATCGGTACTGGCTCTGGTGCTTCCTGCACCGCGCAGCCCGTCTGCTGCACTGACAACAACTTCGTACGTCGCCAAATTTGTCATGTCCACTAGCGCATATGTACTGACAAGCTGCACACAGAACGGCGTCGTCAACGCCGGCTGCTCCCCTGTCAACCTCAACGCCTAAACAGCGTCGAGTGACGGTCTTCCTGACGGCTTTGGACATGTCCTTCGGCTGGGTTGACGGCTCTATACCACTCATACGTAGTGCTTTGTCCTAGGATACCGATCCGTCGGTGCTCTGCTAATAACACTCGGTGCTGCGTTTTATCAGTGTGATGTGAGGGGCTTGTGTGCTTTCGATCTGTTTCTGTACTTCAGTGGGCCCTGGGCTTTCCTGTCGTCGGCGATTTGGTAAAGGATTCTTGTCCCCTCTACGGTGTGCCGGCATGCGCGGCACCATTCCGTTACTTTACAGGTGAATGATGGTTACATGTTAAGTAACACCTATTTCCTCACTTTGGAGTGCTCTAAAATTTGTCCCCTTGGATCATTTCCTTGCCAAAATGCTTGCCGGCATTGATCCATTGCTGTGTTTTCGTGAGCTTTCAAGTTGCAAGGGCCGTCTGACATGTCTGGCACCTCGCGAAGCTCAGCATGTACGACAAGATGCTGATACCCTGCTGCCCATAAGGCTAACTTCCGTAGCGAGAAAAAAAACCCTTTTTTAAAAATTTCTGTAGTACGAATCCAGGTGTCCATCGGAGAACCGAACATACTTGGGTCCTATTGAGGTCGGACGCCCATCTCCTTGCCAATGAATGAAATTCGCTCTCAAACTGACACCAATACCACCCTCGAGTCATTTAAGTTAGGTTTTTTCAAATGCGGCCGACGTAGACCGACAATGATCAGTTAGCCCAAATTTTTCCCCAACGAGGGGATATTGCTGATCAAATTGACAAACGTTCGAATGCGTCAAGTCGAGACTCGAGACTCACAGCATTAAAATAATACGAGAACCCGGTCCATCAAGTTGTCATTTACATAACATTGATACAATGGCCAATCAATCGGTAGGGAACACGGCGAAGGTAGAGCGGATGAGAGATCATATGATGAAACTTTGCTACATGATGGCCGCGGTGTCTGATCAAGTTGAAGTTGACTGTCGTCAGGTTGATCCAGAACCCTTCTCGAAGTCCAAGTCCGGTGCAAGTTGTCATTGCATCAGCATTCTTCACTCTTCCATTCTGCGCCGACCCAACATTTACCAGGTTCATTTCCGCATGTGCCATCAGGAGTTTGTACATCAGTTCTTTCGCCGACTTCTTTGCCTACCGCGGATATGTCAACGCCCTGAGTCCGAGGTCCTGGGCTACAATACGACCCTTTCACTTTTCCGTCAAAGCTCTCAAAGGATATATGGACGTACCTTTGTTCTGGTCTGTGTGGGGATCCCGGGTTCGTAAACGTCATGCCATGGCCTCCAAGTCGTTCGTCGATCGATACTTATGATCGACAGTTGCTCGGATTGGTACGCCAGCCATTTTAGGCAACATTTTTCAACTCTGGTAATGCGCGCACCATTATTTGGTTCGGAATTCGGGTACCTAGAAAAACTGTGGTGATGGTGATGGTGACGGTGACGGTGACGACATCTGATTGATGATTGGTCTTCTGATCGCCACAGGGAGCCCAAAATGCAGAAAATTTTGCTGCAGGACCACGAAATGCAGAGGACCTGGGTGGTGTCTTTTGGTGTCTTGGATTCACCAGTGGAACGGAGTTAGGTCTACGAGAGACGTCGACATGGTTAGTGCGTAGCGCTTGGCGTCGTGTTTACAGGAAGAACGACAGCTGGATTCTGCTTCCTACTCGATCTGTTCCAAGAATATTGGCGTCGTCAAGACCCACATAAAGTGGGAACAGAGCATGTACACGAAGAATAAGAATGTAGCCAAAGGGTGATCTTGAAAGGTAGAAGCACGAAATTACTGTGAAGTTCATCCGATGAAACTGAGAAGGGACGCAAAGGTAATGGTTAGAAAATAAGTGAGCAAAATTGGTCATTCCCATCGCGCACCCTTACCGAGCAGCATAGTGTCAAAAGCAAGGACAACAGCTGTGGGGCGAATGTGACGTGCGCAATAGACAGACGACCTGGCTGCGATCAGTGTGAGATCACTGAAGGGTTCGAAAGTCTGATCGGAAGTACTTTTGCGAGGATGGAAATACGACCGTTTGTCAGAACAGAGCGGGGACTGTAATTTACTCAAATATTTGCAACTTCTGTTCCGTACTATCCTCGGCGACAACATGCAAGACGTTCAGCGGACAGAACGTGACGCGGGATTGGATACATAAGACCCATCACAACCCCGCTGTACCCAACAAGTACGAAGTCTAAGTCAAAAGCAAGAACAGCAACCTGAACTATGGCGCGAGCGTGACGTGTACAAATGACAGATGACCTTTCCGCAATCAGTGACATCCTTGAAGGGTTCGAAGAGTCTGATCAGAAGTACTTCTGTGAGGATGAAATACAGCCGTTCGTCGGGACAGAGCGGGGACTTAAATGTCTTCAGCATCTGTTTCGCAGCATGATTGGTGACAGCATGCAAGACGTTCGGCAGATAGAACGTGACACAGTATTGGGTGCATAGGACGTCGTCGGTGCAGTTCTCGCCGGATCGAGGCTCTCTGGCAATTGCCTTGACGTAGTGCTCCCGCCGTGGACGTCGCATCGCGGAATCGTAGGAGATTCTCAGTGCCGGTGGTGATTGAGCCATAGATAGTGCTTGTGGGCTTTGACGGAGGCACGGATAACGGTCAGCTGTCGGTCTGGGATTATTTGCTTGACACTGATGCAGCCAGGTACATGGGTATAAAGATCAAATAGTAGTACGTCCAAGTACATCGATAGGGAGACCTACTGGAGACCTGCGATGATATCGATATGTTATGTAGACGCCTGTTTGGCCATGTTTACAAGGTTTTAAAGCCTGGCGTTTCTCATCCTCCCAGCCCGTGAGCGCACGCTCTCCGCTTATCATGACGACCTCCAGCGCACACCGTGGCCTATCTGATTTTATCGTCAGTGTTCCCAGTTGGAGACTCGGATCAGCACAACGCTGCTCGTTTTCTATGGCGTCCCCCAATATTTCCAAGTTGTCAATGTCATCGGATGCAATCCGATTTAACGATTCATCAAGAACTCCCTCCCTTTCCCTCTTCATGAACCAGACTTAGCTTCTGGTTGCCTGTCTTGCTCCTGCTGGCATGGGTAAACGGCCTCGCAAATCACACACGTGTTCCATCCAAGGTCCGTCCCCTAGACCCAGTTTTTCGGATCCTCGAGCAGATATGTCGGATCGTCCTAAAATCTCACCAGTTTTCCGAATACTGCCTTTGATCTCTCACTCGTGTCCGCCCACGTGGCGATGGAGCCCCATTCCCCCCAACCCTTCTCCGCCCGGTCCTTCCCTAGATCCCGCATCCCGGATCGATACGAGAATATGTGATTTATTTAAGGCGATAGAACAGGTCTGCCCATACATACCCATTCTCAATAGCTTCGGTTACGCCCTGCGGTTCGAGGAACTTTCTCCACGACTGATGGCTCACGATGGTCGATGCTGAGTATCCTCCGTGGCACGATTGTGCGATGCGGCGTCCACAGCGGTAACACTATCTAGATAGTTGGCAGAGAGGCTCTATCTGGGGAGAAGGTCAGTCCCGAGGTTCTCGCCCGATAGAGGTTCCTCTGGCTCGTGTTTTCTTCCCTTGTCGTTCTTTGGCCGACGGTGCGATCGATGCCCACCCATCTGGCGTCGGTATCAGGTGAGCAACGTTTTTCGCTTGATCTTTCTTTCTCCGCTTGGTTCTCGCAGGTACTCCCAGAGCACTCTGTTTGAGCGGTCGTCAGAGAGCCTCTATCTGGGGAGAAGCACACACACAAACCTCTCACCAGATAGAGGCTCCTCCGGCACGTTTCCTCCCCCCTCGGTGCTCGGACGGTGCAATCAATGTCTGGTATTGGTACAAGGCGAGCATCGTTTCGCCGTATCCTTCTTCCGGTTATCGATGAAATACATTCCAGATCGATTCGGGAATACAAGACTGCGTCCGATAGACGGCCCTCTCTTGAGCCCACCACGTTGCACGACTACGCGATGCGGCGTGCACTATTGGAGCATTCTGTCTGGGCAGTTGCCAGGGAGTCTCTATCCGGGGAGAAGCGCACACACGTGAACTTCTCCCTTCATAGAGGCCCTGAGGCCCGTGTTCCCTTCCCCCGTCGTTCCTGTTCGGATTGTGCAATCGATGTCCACCCACCGGTCTCGGCAGCGGGT
This sequence comes from Paxillus ammoniavirescens, assembly GCA_014904835.1. NCBI lineage: Eukaryota > Fungi > Basidiomycota > Agaricomycetes > Boletales > Paxillaceae > Paxillus > Paxillus ammoniavirescens. The sequence continues at coordinate 37,368 of MU121008.1, read as the reverse complement.
GGGTATCCTTTCGCGTCATCCTTCTCTGGTTATCGCTGAACCTCCCTCCAGGATTGGCTCCACTCAAGACGATGAGGAGAGCTCATAGGTGCGTTTCGAGTAACTTTATCCATTATTAATGCCTTGCGATCGCCAGCGCAGAGACCACGGGGGCGGTTGCCAGGGAGCCTCTATCAGGGTAGAAGCAGACGCTCGGGCTTCTCGCCTCATAGAGGCTCCTCTGGCTCGCGTTTTTTCCCCCGTCGTTCCACATCCTCCTACTTAAACCCCCACCGCGACTGTACGCGCATGACAAGTGATATGGCCTCGCAGCACCCACGGCATGCTTGGAAGCCTTCTCACTTGCCCTGTTCAACAGTCTTTCGCGAGTATGGGCTCCGCTTCCTTCGTCCTCCTAGCGCTCTCGAACCCTTACCCTCCCGCCTTCATACATTCTATTTAGGGCAGTCGCGAGAGAGGGCCTCTCCGGGGAGAAGCATGCGCATGGACTTCTCCCCGGATAGAGGCTCCTTTGCCTGTTGGACCATGCAATCGATGTCCACTCATGGCGTCGGTATCGGGTGAGCATCATTTCGCCTTATCATTCTCCTCCTTCATATCGCTGAAATTCCCCTCCAGGATCGATTTCACTCAAGACGACGGGGAGAGCTCACGTCGCTAGAGAGTCCCTGTCAGTGAGAAGCACGCGCACCGTGCTTCTCGCCTTATAGAGGTTCCTCTGGACCGTGTTTCCTTCCCCTCTGATTCTTTCGGACTGTGTGGTTGGTTGGTCACTCTCATACCACGGCTGATATGGGCGCTGGAACGACTTCGGATGCCTTGTCACTTGGCATGCTCGACCGTCTTTTGCCCTTGGCATGTTGCCTCTTGTCTTAAGTACCGTTGCCTCTCGCCCTTGGCGCTGTTACCTCTTGTCCTTACCCGTTTCCTCTCGCCCTTACCCCGTTTCCTCTCACCCTTACCCCGTTTCCTCTAATCCCTGGTACGTCGCCCCCTCTTGCCCCCTCATACATTCTATACGAAGGGAGGCTGACACGTCATGGGATGGTGTCACGGTTGTGAGCAGGGCGCGAGCGACATGGCAAGTTCTGCTCTTTGTCACGGAGCAAAACATGCAATTTTTTGAATAACCCCTTTCCCTCTATTCTGACAGACGGTCTTGTTCGACCCAGTGTGTTTTCGATCTGGCGCTTCGAGTGCTCGCCCATGACTATCTACACGTGTTCGTTCTGACGATCTCGTTCAATCCCAACCTCGCAGGAGTCATCTATCTACGCAGTCCTTTTATCGTTGTCGACTCCATATCGCATTCTGCTACATCATGCTATCCAAATACATGACCCTCAAATTACTATACACCCATGCTATGGTACCTCTATACTAGCGGAATCGGAGATAATATGACACGACTTAGAACTTATATCTAGAGACAGTCTCCCAGAATCCTGAGCCTTGGAGCCTGGCAAGCTCAAGCTCGAGGGCAGATGGCTGGCGTGAGCCATCAGCACCAGCAAAAGTCCCAGCACCCCAAGGGGAACCTATCGCAACAGGACGTGTCAGCATCCTAGATCGCAGAGCCAACGACAAGCCTATGGCTACTCACCACCGCGGACCTCGCTGACGTTGGAAAGTTGAGCAAAAGTATTCTTGTACCCGAGGGGGACGAAGATGATGCCGTGGTGTACGAGGGTCGAGAGGGAGCTAATGACTGTGGATTCTTGGCCACCGCCTGGTGTTCCGCTGGACACAAAGATACCCCCGAATTTGCCAGCTAGGGCACCACTTGCCCAGAGGCTTCCAGTGGCATCCCAGAAGGCCTATATGGGAACGGAGAGAGGTGATATAATTAGCTCTTTCGGAGACCATGATACAACGGATCAACGGTACCAACCTTCCACTGGGCAGGGAAGTTACCATAACGAGTAGGAATGCCAAAGAGATAGGCGTCGAATTGTGTGAGTTCGCGGGGAGTTATGATGGGATAGTCTCGTTTGGGAGGGGCGTGCATTTTGGCCAACACTTCCTCAGGGAGGGTCTCTGTGATCCTTTGAGGGGTGGTTGGATTAGGAACCGGAGAGAAGGAAGTACTTACTGGTAAATAGTGGCTGAACCGCCTGCTTCGGTGATTCCCTCCTTGACGGATTCTGCGACTGGAGGGGGATAATGATTTAGCGCGATTAGAAACTGGTGTGATCTCCAAATACTTACGCTTTGCGATGTGGCCGTACATAGAGTAAATGATGATGGCGATTCTGGGAGACATGGTGGATGAAATAGCTAGCTGCAAGTGAGGATGAAAAGGAAGAGGGGTGATGATGATAGGGAGAGATGGTAGAGTATTTGTAGGTGGTCGAACGAGCCCGGTTTGCAATGTTAGTATGATGATGTCGTTTAGAGCCTTATTCACATGCGACAAAATGGACAAATACGCACATTCGAGTTATAAGCCGCTTCCCTGAAGCGGACAATCGAGCACACGTCGAGCACAGCCAGCAGCATCAAGTCAGGGGCCCGAATGACATGAATATGAACGTCACCGTCAGTCAGCGACTCCGATCAACCTCATGACCGGCCACCGCAGGCATCATCATCACCTCGTCGGTAGCGAAAAGCAAAAATGTAAAAATGGAGCGTGCTTGTTCAAGTTCGAAGATGCATTGATGGGGACGTCAACGTTTCAACCTGTATAGATAGCACATTGACTAAGGTAACTCAGGTACAAACATAATTAGACGCCCACAGCTTAGAAACCTCGAGAACTTGAACCTTTCTTTGGAAACTCGCTGAATCATTACACTGACAACCTCCTAATTCTACGGTGGACATGCGTGTGCTGCATCTTCCTCTTCGTTCATTATTGGTCGTGACGCCCTCGCCTAGGTACCAGCCATCCATGTGCACACTTTGTCTATCTTGAGATGAAACGGAAATGTTCAAGAGTTACTTGTATTCCCCAATTCGCTGGCGGAGTACCAACGGCGTGTCCGGGTCCAGTCGCCACACATTCTAAGCTGGTGAGCTTCTTTACCCAGTACCCTAAGCTTATCGTCTCAACCCAAAGTTGTAATAGCCACCTTTGACCTCCTGTTCCTTGCTGATCGACCAAATGTACCTCCGCGACGTTTTCAAAGTTCCTGCCGGACGTAATGCTGGTGAGACTCAGAGTTTTCTTAGGACCTCATCCCCCACGTTGACACTGCATGGGACCAAGTTGAAGCAATGGGTGTGTACTCCCCGAACCAATGTCCTATTCGGGCTCACTTTGGGCTAAAATTTCCAGCCTTATCTGACAATTGGACTGTTTTCAAATCTGATACACCTATCTAATCAACCTCGATTTGGGTGATATTTTCCAAGGGTGTCCCTAACTTCCATGGATGAGAGAGTTGAGTCGCTACTAGCTTACAGAGGCTCCCCTCATTCCGTGTCAAATCGCGATGGTGCGAAGGTACGGGTGGCCAGAACCGCTAGCCAATCTTCTCTCGGCTTACCACGTATAAAAGCAGATCATGTGGCCTTGCTACAACATCGTTCTTCGCAGGCCGTTGCATGCCCCATCTCACGCCTTGCACTCACAAGTACTTGTTCGTTATCACTCCCTGATACCCTCACGCTCTGTCGCGTAGTGCTTCTTTATATATCTTCGAAATGTGTTTCCCTGGCAAACGGCAAAAGAACAACTTCGCTGAACCAAAACCCACACCACCACAAGATACAAAAGCTGAGCCGTCTGAGCCCAAACCACCACCACCACCACCACCACCTTCCATCCCTGCACCTGAAACTTCAGCTACCTTAGAACTTCCTGTATCTGACACTCCAGAAGCCAAGATGTCCTCCCCCAGAGTCGCCATCGTCATCTACTCCCTCTACGGGCACATCGCAAAGCGTATGTCTTGCCGATGGTGCTTACTTACCTTTGCTTACATTCGTCTTGCAGTCGCCGAGTCTGTCAAAGGAGGCATCAGCAACGCCGGCGGCAGTGCTACCATCTACCAGTGAGCATCTTTGCTTATCTCTATCTTGGACTTTGGAGACTAAGACGATCTGCAGAATCCAGGAGACCCTTTCCGACGACATCCTGAAGCTCGTAAGGGCACCCCCACGCCCAGACTACCCCGTCCTTCTTCCGGATGACCTCGTCAACTTTGACGCTTTCCTCTTCGGTGTTCCCACGCGTTACGGTAACTTCCCCGTCCAGTGGAAGGTATGTCGTCACGAAAATTTACGTGAATCGTTCCATGTCTCACCAACGATAATCGATCAGGCCTTCTGGGATGCTACCGGCCCCCTCTGGAGCAAATCCGCTCTCGCCGGAAAGATGTGCGGTGTCTTCGTATCCACTGGTACCCAGGGTGGTGGCCAAGAAATCACCGTTTCCAACACGCTCTCTACCTTCGTCCACCACGGTATGATCTACGTTCCTCTGGGCTACAAGCACACATTCCCCCAACTGTCCAACTTGACTGAGATCCACGGTGGTACGTCGGATGATCTGTGATTCTGACTGTTTTTCCTCTCTTTCTAATTCATTGTTCCTTGTTTAGGTTCTTCGTGGGGCGCGGGAACGTTTGCTGGTACTGACGGCTCCCGTCAGCCATCAGCCCTCGAATCGGAAATCGCAGCTCTCCAGGGTAAAGGCTTCTGGGAAACCGTCTCCAAGTACCACGGTCAATCCAATTAGGGTCGAACCATCTGGGATTTGGGGTGTGTGTTGTTCAGATTGTATATAGCGGATCATCTTGTATATAGCGTTTCAAACGTTGTGTAGACGCATAATTAAAAAAAAGGGGGGCTTTTCTTTTGGCCATACTGTAGTCCGTCTTTACTCGCGAGAGGGTGCATTATGGATGTGTGGGTCGGCTGGTGATGGAAAGTATTCGCCTGGTCAGTAGTTGCTAGCGGGCATAACCCGCACGAGGATATCAAATGTTTCCCACAAGACTCGCTTCGGCGGCCGCCCCTTTCACGAACGAAGATTTTAAAGGCAAAAAAGTTCGGACGGTTTATTTTCAGAACAGAGATCATGACGAGATTCTCCGATAATGTTACTGCAATGCATCATCGCAGCCACCTACAAGCTCCTACAAGTTTGCACGCACTTGCATTGCAAGGCACATCGGGCATATTGATCGGGTCGAACAGAGTACTTGACACGTGCAAGGCATCAAGCGATGGAAGACAAAGAAGCGTTTCAGTGGTGTGAAAAATCATGGTAGCTGTCGGACATCGTGTGTCGATCGCCCCTGGCCAGAGGGGCCTCGGAGATGCTGCCAGTGGCGGTTCGGCATCCATGCTGACTTACACACCTACTAGTCCTCGCTCAGCACAAATGTGAAACCGACAGCACTGAACCTGCCGGCCGCCAATGTACAAATACTCACTGGTTGTCGATCGAAGGGGTATCGCCAATAGGTCCCCCTTCCCAGCACCGCAAATTCCGTTTGATGCGGCCCGCGTCCGACTCATAAACGCGTAACTCGGTCGTGCAACACGACACGGACGGCCTCCACTTGCACTTCTTTCGCACTAGTGGTAACCCGGCCTCCGCTTTCACGACAACGAGGGTCGGCTCGTGAAACGACTTGTGTGTGTTACGCTGGGTTACACTCCTAAGTCCTGGATCCTGACCGTGGAACCAAAAATCTCACGAGTTCCGATTCGGAGCCCCTCGTTTCCCCCGGCGGCGTCATGGCGCTTTTGATCATCCCTTGCCAAACGAGCTTGAAAGCCAACCAAGAGCTCTATTCGTGGATGGCATGAAGGTTTCAGGCGCAGCCAATGTCTTCAGCCTAGCTGGAAGTCGGTCCCACCCATATATTCGTCCATAGTCCCTCCCCAGGCGGATTCTGCCTTGCCTTTCACAACTTGCAAGCGGTGCGTGAGTAAATTACACGATATGGAGGCCGAGCACACGATCAGGAAAACATCGCCAATCCAACGTGCGTGCAAACGTGGTGCGATCCAACACTGGATTCGGGGCCGCAAGACCGAGGGAACCGCAGAAGAAGAAAAAACATACCTTTTGTCAGATACACCTTGATCCTGGCCAGTTCCTTCTCGAGCTTGGCCGATAACGCACCCTGTCTACGTCTGCTTTCGCAAAGTTTGAGTGGTGGATCGAAGAAACGGACGGTCCCGTCCGCGGAAAAGCTATGTGGAAATCTCCGGGGATTCGATCTGTTAGCGAGAATTGTGAGCGGATCACGATCACGATCATTAGCTTGGAATCATGTGGCAGCCTCACCATGCCGAGGATTAATGACAGCACTTCGTCTCTTCGCTCTTAATTCCCACCGCTTGAGCTATATCAGATAAGGGGTGCGTTAAGTAGGTGAAAAGGCCTGCTTGAAAGGCAGACATACTGACCTTGAGGAATATAGAGTGAATGGTGGTGAGATGCAGACAGTGAAGGCGAGTACCAAGATAAGAGATCAAACAGTGTTTGGATCGCAAGCTTGAGCTAGCGTACTTGAAGGACAGATCATACTCACTCCCAGCCACAATTCCGAGTGTCTCCGCGAGTCACTGGCCCAAATTATGATACATGGACACAGGAATGCAGTATCAGAAGCGTGTATAGGAACAAGCGCCACTGTTCAGCAAGAAGCCACCTTTACATGGAATCCACAACACGATGAGTCAAGCACGTCATGACCAACATTTGCAATGGCTAGTCCGACGGAGCTTGGAGTCCCCAAGTCCAACACCGTGGAGTGGCGCCGAAAAAAGACATCAACTGAGAGACGAAATGATTAGTATTTAGACAAGTACGAGCCACATCGAGAACATACCGATAATACAGAGGGCGCCACTAGGGATATCAATATCCGAGCTTACCGGTGTCAATGGCAGCACCAGTGTTCTCGAGCTCGAGAGCATTGTCTCCGAGTGATACCTTCTCAAGCTCATTACCCCAATATCCCTTGCGGCGAATTGGTGCACAGTTGATCTTGCTAGCGTAGGCTGGATGGCCGCTTTCACCGAATATAGCTTCACCACCACCATCCTCCGACAGGCCAACACGGAACGAGAACAAGGGCTCATGGAGAAGACCCTGGTCAATCGTGTTATATAACGGTGGGACAATACCATTGACCAAGATGGTGCCACATGCAAGACCCAGGATGCCGTCGAACCTACAAGTGAAGTTAAAGACAACTCTGCGTGAAGATGGAACGGTACTCACTTGCCGAAACACTGGTGCTCGAGTTGGACAACCCCCATTTCTGCCACGACTGCAGTTGTCACCCGGACGCCTTCTATGGGGACGTCGTACCTCCGTTTGGGAGAAGTCGTATACAACCGCAGCGATATTCTCGAAGGTCTTCATGCGAGACGGATGGATAGAATGGGGAAAAAAGCATGAATCGTGGATGGATGAAAATTAGTAGAAGACACAGGAGTGTACGTACAGGATGGATGACCGAGTTTGGTTCCAGACGCTTGAAAAAAGGGCCGTCCGGTACTGATTCCACTAGTACGAGACGATCGTCGCTTTGGGCCACAGCTGCCAGCGAAGAAGGCAAAATTGATGGTCTCATGTCCACGTTCCTGTGTGGAGGTGGCTTGAGGTTGTGACGGTTTCGGCTTGACTTTCTCGGCTGGGGCGATCGTGAACGGCGGAGAGGACGTCTGAAGGTGATGGTTTCACGTGGTGGAAGAGCACGTAAGGTGTTGTGTTTGCCGGTTTGAATGCGCGCTTTCGTTAGCCCATGAACGCTCTGACTCGATGGACCCCCACAGCGCATGGTTTTCATCCCTAACCGCAGCTTCCTCAATTCGCTCTTTTCTTGACCAACGCTCGCTTGATCCTCATTCACGGTACACTGAACGGTGTTGCTTACTTGGAGAAGGTGTCGCAGGCACGAGGAGAATAGAGTCATATTGTTTCCGCTTGGACGATTGCAGAAGCTTGCAGAAGTGAAGCATCATGGGGAAGATCCAGTACCGTCAGTCAACGTGATTTTATCTCCCATGTCAACCCGCTCCGCTTCGAGTCTGCTTGTGGAGGACTCCATTTGGGATGATACCTGCGCTGTGATACAGCTGTTCTCGCGGTAATATCCCTGTCGCTGGAATGCGTTCACTGCCTCGAAGCAGTCTGTTGTGGACGCGTCGTTTGTCGATACATGTGTGTAGGATCCACAACAAATACCCGGAAAACCGCCACTAACTTTGAAATACCTCCCGTAGTGACTCTTGGGTTGGTGCCTTCAACTTATCAGTGGGACATCCAGAGACGACCAACCATCATGCATCTGTGAGGGTCGCAATATCCTTCCCTACTTCAGCTGGTCATGAACGTTATCCAGTGTTGTGGTGGAACGCCCCATAGACGTCTGAGCCACCTCAAGCACGCTGACAGTGACTGCCCGAGACATCAAGCCGCCCTTCATCTCTTAAATCAACACTAGTAAGTGCCTAGGCACGGCTAGCCATGTTTCTGTATCGATGCATGCATTTGGAGGGTGCCATGTAGGCAAGGAGGAATCTAGATTTTTTATCGTGAGGCCCGATGGCTTTCTGGCTGCACTCGTCAAAGGGGAAGACGGTTTGCGTCAGTACTTCAATGGGTTCTCTGGTGAAGCCTCTCCGATATCGTCTCGACTGTGCTCGAATTAAATCCCTCCACTGACGGTTGCGCACAGGAATGAACTCTAGCGCAGACATGACCTCACTCATAGCTATGTAGCCAGCAGGCTACAATCCTTGGAAGACTAGACCTGGCCGAGGGTCAAAATCTACGGCAGATTGAACTATATACGCCTGGTATCAGTCGTACCACAATTAAAAAAGCCCGGAAACATCACCAACTACACCTATCTACCATAGATATCTTGGTCGAGTCCGCTCCGGGATCGATGTAGCAACTATATAGATCACCTCTGAATCCAGCGGACCTTCCAGTGTAAGTGTTGGGCAGCTCGCTTTTAAATTGTATCCATAACGGGAACCACCCTACGTATCCCGATGGTGAGACAATCGGACGGGTCGCTGAGGTCGCTTTCGACTATTCCAATTATTATAACGTGGCTTACTCAAAGCCTCGTTGACCTGGGCCGGTGCCGATCACGACTTCTGCCAGGATAGGTCAGTGTGCTCATGAGGAACCCATGACCTGTGCCACATTCGAAACGTAACATCGTAGTCCTCACGATGATCACACAATTAAAGGTCATATCAGGATGATTTGGCCAACCCAAGGCGGCACAAGTATCTTACACGCTGCCATGGTACTTGCCATGTTGTTCATGATGCGACAACGAGGGTCGGGTCGTGAATAATGTGTACCCAGGTTACACACTCAGTCCTGAATCCTGACCGTGAAACCAGGAGGCCCAATTCGGAGCCCGTCGTCATTCATGCGATAACATCCTTACCAAGAAAGCTTGAAAGCCGCACAAAAATTCTATTCGTATATGGCATGGAAAGTGTCAGGCGAAACCAATGTCTTCAGCCCAGCTGAGAGTCGGTCCCATTCGATCTCCCATATCTTCATCCATAGTCCCTCCCCAGGCGGATTCTTCCTTGCCTTTTACAGCCTGCAAGCGGTGCGTGAGCAAAGTACACGATACGAAAGCCGAGCACGCGCTCAAGAAAAGATCGCCAATCCACCGCACATTCAAACATGGAGTGGTTCAAAACTAGATTCGGAACCGCAGCAAGACGTACCTTTGCCAGGTATTCTTTGCTCCTTGCCAGTTCCTTCTCGAGCTTGGCCAATAATGCACCCTGCTCCTGAGCATGTGCGAGGACCCTGTCTACGTCCGCTTTCTCAAGCTTGACTGGTGGATCAAAGAAATGGACAGTTCCGTCAGCGGAAAGCTGTGCGGAAATCTCCGAGGATTCGATCTGTTAGCGAAACCTGTGAGTGGATCACGATCATCAGCTTGGAATCATGTGGCAATCTCACCATGCCGAGGATTAATGACCGCACTTCGTCTTCGCTCTCCATTCCCACTGCTTGAGCTATATCAGATAGGTGGAGTGTCAGGTAGGTCGCTGTGAGCTTTCTGATCGTCCATCGCGGTGCCCGATCCAGTGCTTGTGTGATGAGGCCTAGTGTCTTTTCCTGCAACGTGTAAAGACATAGGTAAGCTGCACAGCAACGTGGTATACCAAGTGATGAACTGACGGCGGCGAATAGTTGTTGTTCTCCCTCAATGATGAAACGAAGCTGAGCTCTGTGTTGAGGATATGCGTTCACGAAAAGCGAGTAAGGCGTGCTCTTGAAGAGTCGCGGTAACACAGGGTTAATGTACTTTGGTGGAGGTGTCGTCTATCGGTGACGTCAGTGGAAGCACATATGTATGGGAATAACTCCTACCTTTCCCTCGTGAATCAGCTGTACGAGGATCAATTTCTTCAGCGCTTCCATCTGGATAGCTGCAGCTGCAGAACCCGGGCTACATGCACATATCTCGAAAAATTCCTGCGCCTCAGACCATCGTTTCAGTGCAGCGTACGCCATTCCCCCCGCATAGTGATACACCAAATTGTCGTTGTAATGCAAGTCTGAGATTGAAGTATCTATGGTTGTGATTGGGTGTGCAAGGATAGGAAGGGCGGCAGAAAAGTGACGAGCTGACACGCATGTCTGAAAAAGCTCGTTTGAAAGGAAACGGAAGTATATAAAGGCAGACATACTGACCTTGAGGAATATAGGGTGAATGGTGGTAAGATGGGAGAGTGAGGGCGAGTACCGAGACAGGAGATCAAACAGTGGTTGGATGGCAAGCTTGAGCTAACGGTCTTGACGTCAGAATTGTACTTGACTAGACGGATCACGCTTACGCTCCCAGCCGCTTCAGCGAACAACGGCAGTCCCTTTGCAAGGAGGGTGACTGTAAGGCAATGTGAATTGTAACCAAGAAACATGGAGAAAGGGCACACCTCGATCAGGAGCGAATCGTGCCTGTTCTGGCACGAACCTCCTACAGAACTCGTCCACGTACTGTGGCGGCAGATTTGGTGCTCCAGTCGTGTGCATCCGGGCAGATCTACCGGGCCCCAAATCGAATCACGAAGGAAGAAACGAGAAAACAATTGATAAAACTCACACTATATAGAGTATTCCCAAGGTATTGGCTTGGATATCCAGCACCGCCAACGGATCTTGTCCGTCCGGTAGCAAGCTAGCGAGAACCACTTCACGTACATCCTTGGGCGCGAAATTTCTGAGGTGCTGGTTCAGCTGGGACGGAAGCACAGCTGTCGTTATGGCCGAGATGACATTGCTTAGTGAAACATTCCCTTCGTTTGTACTGGATGGTGCTTGTGTTGGGGCGGATTGTTGAGCGTTGGGGTCCGATTGGGGCGCAGGTTGTGGTTGTGGTTGTGGTTGTGGTTGTTGACTTGGGAAACTGGACTGGCTCATGGTGTGGTAACGTCAAATCTGAGGTGATACAAAGACGATTAGCTTTGGACATGGGGAGCTCGGGCGAGAGACAATCCCTGCAGGAGTCTGTATTGACGATGCCGACCAAGTCACTGGGTACGTCTGGAGAAACATTATCCAGAGAGAAATACGCTAACTTACAGTCGCGGAAGTTGATTGCGAGGGGTCTAAGTTGGTGTTCCTAAGAGTGCAAGATCGCGCCCGTTTGAAGAAGTTACTGGACAGGATGATCACGATCGCGTTTTCCTCTCTGTGAGACTTTGAGAATATTCGTCTCTGTCTTGAGATATGGACGGGGTCGATATCAAGGCGCAAGTACTTCTAGGTGGTAACAGTCTTTCAAGTTGTTAATCGGGGGGCGAAATGAGCATGCGTATTAGGTAAGCGAGCAGAGCCCCTAACGCATTGATGATGTGCCCCTGGGGTGCAAAGAAGAGACCTATTCAACATAGTATGTACTTGTATTCCAATCACTGGAATTCCCCCTCCATCGATAAAATAAAAGCGCCCCATCCTATCCCAGCCAGATTCTCACCATTAGTCGTCACACACTGGGTTGTACACCTCTCTTTGTCTTGCTTCAACGCTAGCAAAGGCGGTGTCAGATCGAGAACACCACGGCTTCGTCACTTCCTCTCTCCTGCAATGGTCCCTCGTAATGAGAGACAAGCCAGTGCTCGTTCACTTCGTCAAAGCTTAAGGAGAGTGGTCAGCCTCGATATCCTTGAACATCCTTAGAGAATGGAACGTACTATTTTGGTAGGCCTTCGATCTGTACATGTGTCGAAGAAGTGATTCAAGTTGGTGGCATGGGACGGGGAGCCGAAGAACAAACCTGCTTACCAAAAGTATCTGATATTCACTGCAAAGGAAAGAAAAAAAATATTGCACTGTGCCACTGCGAAGATGTTGCAGAACCCTTTGTTGAGTGAACGCAACTTCAAGTTGAAGCGTGTGTGCGAGTCCGGCATTCCGTTGTGAAGTTGAAGGCGCGCTCGCATTTGTGGCAGCGACGGGACCAGGAAACGGTTTGAAGGTGTCATGCACATCTGACGGCCTGTGACGCGGAATAGTTACTAGATGAATATTAATATCCCTTCTTCAGAATCTACAGTATTTCTATCATGTCTCGTGTGTCGTGCCGTCGAGCTTTGACCGATTCTGGGCGGACCGAGAACCACTGATTGTAGGTTACAGGGTGAGATATGTCAGCTAAGCAAGTGTATAGGTTAGTGAAGGAGACGTACCTCTGTGGCGGGCGGCAGCACACGCAGGTGAAGGTGACCGCGAACATGAACGTCGCCTATGATGGAGATCAGTAACCCGGGCTCTCAACTATTTCTGTGCGGCGTAAGTTAGATGACCAATTGCGGCGGTTACGAGTGTCGAATCCTTCAATGAGCAGAAACTGGATAGCGGCCTTGATGCATAAACATCGTATGTAGAATCGTTTGAACGGAACAGGATGGAAAGAACTATAGTGTCGAGAAACTATAAGTGGGGTATGTAAACTGTCCAAGACACAGTTTCGTGGGCACTAGGCGGGAGGTCACGAAGACTCGCCAGCATGAGAACCAAAAGGACGAAACGAGCTACCACACCTAGGTTAAGAATTAACACACCCATAAGCATGCGCCGAAGTATATCAAATGTTACACGAATACCGAGCTTCCTGAGCAATGCATCAACATCGATCATCCTGGTAATTAAGTCGACTATACGGAAGATGAGGAAGATGAGCACTGGACCGCTGACCAAAGTTAGGGATGCGACCCGCCATAATCTGGCGGGTCGCATCCCTAACTTTGGTCAGCGGTACTGTGAGCTCCCCTATTATCTTCTCAAGTTGACTTGGGAATTGGAAGTCCCACGCGATCATGTGCACTGCGCCCAAAATAATCCAACAACCAAAAGAATACCAACGAACCGTACACCTTCGGGACCTCCTCCAGTTCTGGAAGTAGTAACTGCTGCCCAACCCATTTCCCTCGCTGTGTTCTTGAACTTGCTCCACCCTCGCGAAAATGCCTTTTATGCTTGACAAAGAGGTCCTGACGATGCAGAACTTCAGTACTATATCGAAGGTCACCATCACTAAAAATGCTCACCACTATGAACGGACGTCCTTCGTCGTCGTCATCATCTGGAGAACTGCATTGGCGTGTAAGAAGGCCAGGTCAGCATCAGCGTCTTCGGTAGGCTAGATTTTTGACGAACCGGTGTATCGCTGGCACGTCCTGCGACAGCTTCAAACGTAAAGTGTGAGGACGTTTGGGTGCCATTGGCTTGTTCCACCAGAAGAAAAAAAGGGGGAAGGTGACAGCTGTCATGGCAAGGGTGTCGATTTCGACAAGCGTAATGGCGAGATGATTGGTGCCACGAACAATGACCTGTAGAACAAACCACGATAGCTGCAGGCCAAGGATGACTTTTGCTAGGCCATCAGATTTACTCTTGTCATCGATTTCCTCTGCTGTAATGTCTTGATTCACGAGTTTTCCGTCCCTAAGGTGTTCCAGATGATTACAGGGACGCAGCGTCGTTCGTTTCGTGCCATCGTCGAGGACGAAACCTCCCATCAGTGAAAAGAAGCCGTGAGTGGGTGTCCATCGATATTCTGAAACATCCCATCATTTGTTAGCATATCGTCTGTTTGATTCTATGATGGAGAGAATGCACCGTGAAAATCTCTTTCGATCCTACGAGCATACACCCACTCTGTGCAGGCGCGCGCGACGGTGAATTCCGGGACGAACAATGTCATGAGCATCAAGGCCCCCTGATAGAGTGCACTTGCACAAGGACATTTTCCCTGAGCGATGATGTTCGGATGTATTGCGTTCCATATACAGATGAAGAGCGTAACTGCGCAAGTACCGAGAATGCTCCAGACGCTCCTATAGTTGGACGTGGCGTCACTGTAGGGAACCTCCGAGGTGGTGTTGGTTGGCGCAGCTGTAGCAAGCTGGACTAGAAGTGAAGAGACGAGTAATAGAGGGATCATAATGGAGGTGACAGAGAGTGGTTATCGATTGATTCGATCCTGAGCATGGAGCTGCCGATTTATACTCTAAGATACGAGGTACACCATGTGAAAAACGCTGAAACCTCACGGAAATCACTGCGCGGTACCACCTGATGGTAAAGGTTAGGTAGATATCGGGGCGGCTATGAACGAAGGCAATAAAGGGCCACGAGGATGTTGACTTGGTCATGCACAGTGCACAGGAACGATCTTGGCAGCAAGGTCGACATATTGTATGAACTCCCTTCGAGTAATGCGACACATGGAGACCACCTCACAGAGCATAGATCGGCAAGATGGACGAACACTTGACGTGCCAGTCGGAGCGGTTGGGTGCTAGGAAAAATTACTAATCATTAATCAGGGCTGGCTCGCCACAGGGTGGCTGAAGAGTGGCAGGCGACTCGGAGACGTTTAAGTACATACCTCAACTTGGAGGGCTGTTCGATTGAAAATACTTGAGCTGCCAGTGGTTTCGTTTCATTTCGCCCGCGGGTAGCTGATAAGTCGTGCATTTTGGGACTCTGCCAGTTGCAGACTCCGATCTGAATCGGATTCCCAACTTTTTCAAGACTCTGAGCAGTACTCACTGAACAGCGTGAGGTGTCGACAATCCAACATGGATCTCTCACGTCAAGTTGACCAGCAAGCCGTCAAAGGTATGCTGTATCGAGCTGTCGATGGTGAAGATATTTCACATATGCATCAGCCACTCGCGACAGTTCCGGAGTATCCACCCAAAGGGCAGCGGTCGGAGATGATCAATCACGTTGGTGCTCGCAGGACGAGATGGCCCCAAGTTTTCGTGCTGAAGCACCTGACATTATAGCAGGTATAGATCCTGGTGGAGCCTCCATGGCCACGTCCCGAGGTGGTCGCTCTGGTGGTGAAGATCCTGTTGAAGATGCTGATCCAGCGGGAGCCTCAACTCCACCGTGCACCTCCGGTACATTTCCTTGCTCAATATCATTGTATAGTCACGAATCCACTCATGTACGAGCAGTTCTAGAGCTCCTGCAGGACATCAGAAATCAGATGTCCCTATTGAAAACAACGATGAGCACCTTGGGTGAGGAGATGAGCATCATGAATAACAACGTGGCAACCCTGGGTAAGGAAATGTCGGCCAAGTTTAAGACATCGCAGGATACTTCGGATATGCTGCTTAGACTTGTGACCGAGATGAAGGATGAGGCGCAAGTAAGTCCGAGGGTTTGTGGCATCTATACCATGACGTGACAACGATGCTTGCTTTTTCTTTCTTTTTCAGGAGAAGGGGCATGCAAGTCCGCCGAAAAACAAGGGTCCCGACCATGCCAACAAAATTGAGTTACCCCCCAGCCGCAGTGCGGGGAAATATGTTTTCCGCCCCGGTAGCGCGGCGACTGTCACCGCGACCCCTCCTAGACAATCCCCTCCCTTGCGCAGAGCCATCGCCCCTCTATTCAATCTGGGCTCCCAGTACCCAACTGCCACACCTGCACCCATATCCCAGCTCTCTTCAGCACGACTGGCGAGGGCGCCAGGCCCTTCCAGCTTCTTCGCACCCAGTCCCCCATCTGTTGTAGCCCCATCATCCTTCACTCCTCTCACAACTCTTAAGCGAAAGCGGAAAGCTGAGAGTAGTAGCACAGGTTCTTCAAACAATTCAGAAATCTCAAGCAAGTACTCTAGCACCCCCTCCGCAATAGTGCAAGCGCAGCAGGAAGGTGGTGCTGCCATGAAACAAATAGCAGCCGCTATGCAAGATCTTTCACGTCTCATGGCCCCGCCCTCTGATGATATCGGCACCGCCATCTCTCTCCTCAACGAGCATCCTGAACTCTCCGCAATCGACAAACTCGACATCGGTGACTACCTTGTCAAACCCGAGAACAGGGATCAAGTAGTCACCTTTCGTGCATATGGATTTGAAACCCGGAAAGTATGGCTACGTCGCCGGTTGGAGGAGCTCCGTCGTGTATGATTACTCTCTCCTTCCTTCCTATCAGATCTTCAGATCTTCATCGTTCCTCTTCCCGATCAGCTCTGTGCGTGTATTGCATGTACTAAATCTGTCTTAGCCCGTCGACGAAGTCAGAGCTCTAGCACCATTTTCCATTGTTGTAAAATTACAATCGCCTCCTTTGATCATGTAATAGTAGTGGCCGCTCTGGGGATACAAGTACATTTTTGTTGCTTGTGTCTACAAGTCAAGCAACACCGATGGCCTCAAGAAATAATGTCATACAACCTCACAGCTTCGAAGAGATTGAGATTCACTCTTTCCTGTTCTTCTGATAGTAGTGAATAAGACCCGTGGTCTGCAGCGCACCGAGTCAGTACGGATTAGCATAGTTTCAAAAGTATAGACTCACCGAACTATCGTGTCCAGTGACATCAGACGGTTTTCCGAGCTGCGATAAGATGTTCTTAGCGAGGACCTTTCCAAGTTCGACACCCATTTGATCTAAGACAATAACACCATCAGCACGAAAGTATACTTGCGGAACCATGTCCAACATACCAAACGAGTTAATGCCCCAAATGACACCTTGGGTGAAGATCTTGTGCTCGTACAGAGCAATCAAGGCACCCAGCGTCCTAGGAGTCAAAAGCGGGAACATTATGCTGTTGCTCGGACGGTTGCCTTCGAACACCTTGCTCTTCACAAGAGCCTCGCTTGCGCCGCTTCCTAGCTCCTTGCGAACTTCTTCCTCGGTCTTACCAAAGGCTAGAGCTTCAGGCTGAGCGAAGAAGTTGGATAGGAGAATGCGGTGGTGCTTCGAATCGGCGATGGGGTTGTGTGATGTTGCGGGAGCAAGGAAGTCGGCAGGGATCAGCTTCGTGCCCTGGTGGACAAGTTGATAGAAGGAGTGTTGTCCATTCGTACCAGCCGCGCCCCAGATTATGGGCTGAACAGAATTGCCTTTAGTGAATTAGAATAGGATGGATGGCTGCAACGCACCCCAGTCTGATAGTCAACACGCTCGCCACCCTTCGTGACGAATTTTCCGTTGGACTCCATGTCTCCCTGTTGGAAGTAATCTGCGAACTTGTGGAGGTACTGGTCGTATGGAAGAAGTGCGTGCGTCTGAGCGCCGTAGAAGTCGTTGTACCAAATACCGACCACTGCGAGCAAGACAGGAAGGTTGGACTCCAGAGGCGTCTCCTTGAAATGTTTGTCCATGCCATGGGCACCCTTCAAGAGCGACTCAAAGTTGTCGTAACCGATGTACAGAGCAATAGAGAGACCAATCGCGCTCCACAAGCTGTAACGACCGCCCACCCAGTCCCAGAATTGGAACATGTTCGCCTCGTCAATGCCGAACGCCGTGACAGCTTTGGTGTTGGTGGAAAGGGCGACGAAGTGCTTCGCGACGTGTGCTTTGTCCTTGGCAAAAGACAGGAACCAAGCTCTAGCCGACTCAGCGTTGGTGATGGTCTCTTGCGTAGTGAAGGTTTTACTGGCGATGATAAACAGCGTGCGCTCTGGGTCGCATTCCCTGAGGGTCTCAGCGATGTGGGTTCCATCGATGTTGGAGACAAAGAGGGCGGTCAAATCGCGTTTCGCGTAAGGCTTCAGTGCCTCGGTGACCATGACCGGGCCCAAGTCAGAGCCACCAATACCAATGTTTACGATGGTGTTGATGGTCTTTCCAGTGTAACCCTTCCACGATCCGCTCCTGATGGCCTCGGAGAACTCCTTCATGTGAGCGAGCACGCTTGCGACTTCCTCGACTCCATTTTCCTGAATCTTGAAGTCGTCGAAGTTACGCAACGCAACGTGAAGGACGGCACGGTCTTCTGAGGTATTGATGTGCTCTCCAGCGAACATCTTATCGCGGTAAGTCTCAAGCTCTGCCTCCGAAGCCAGGGATAGGAGGGTATCCAAGATCGGCTGGGTGACGAGGTTTTTGGAGTAGTCGAGAAGGAACGTGGTGTTGGGATCTGTAGGATCTACATATTCCTTGGAGAATTTGGAGAAGCGGTGAGGATCCTGAGAAAACAGGTCCTTCAAGATGAGCCTCGGGTGTTCCGCGTCATAGATCTGCTGGAGCTTCTTCCAGGAGCTATATTCTGATTAGATGAATGTTGTCGTTTAGTACAGAATATGAACAAATGATGTAGCCAGACCTGTAGCAAGCTTGCCGCTCATTGTGATGTCGAGGATCGGCGAGATGCGAAGGGATGGAAATATCTGTCATAGGAGCTGTCATACTTTATACCTCCAGTATCCACTAAGTCAATCGTGGGAACAACAGCAGGGCGCTTGCTGCTTCATTGGTAGGTATGACAGTCAGATTGTTCACAGACTGCCCAGGATGAGAGAAAACTCGTCCGTTTTCTGCGAAGTTGTTATGAAGCTGTGGGCTATGTTGCTATGTCCTTGGACGGACGTGAGTGCAGGCTGACACAATTCCCTTTCATCCGGAAGGCTCATTTTCAGTCTAGCAGGAAGGAACAGCCGTACTGAGAATCTGTTCCTTCCTTGGGACATGTGTAGACTTGTGGTTGTCAAGTCTTTCCACAGACCAGATGGCAAGAATAGTTTGAAGAACACACGGTGGATGAGACATGTTCTGAAGGGATGACTGGCCTCTCTTCCACAACTCTTCGACGCACGTGTGACCTCATTCACCTCCGACATGTTCTACGGCGTCCGATACACCGATAGAATGGCAGTGACGACACCAGATAACAATAGTCGGCCGATGTTGCGACTCTTAGCACTAGATCCACGAAGCAGCTCCGTTATAGTGATGAATTCGGCACCGTCGGCCCTAGGGAAATCCGATGGAAAGAAGTATGTAACACTGGAAGCGGCGCACTTGCTTTACAGATACCAACACGGTGATTTGAGCTCCGTCGTCGATCGTCGATCATCGATCATCCTTCCAACGCATAACGTTCCAAATGGCCATGAAGATGGTAGTGCGTCTTTGATGGTCGGCCGGGTGGGAGGAACTTGACTTAAGCGATGAATATTTGAATGGTGCATAAGTTGAAGGCCAAGTAGTGAAACTTAGTCATAGTTGGTCTACACTCAAATCTCGGAATAATACCATAATTCATCAGTGCCACACGACGATATATCAAGGACATCTATACAACGTATGTACATGTTCTGCCACCGTGAACTCCATGCCACGGTGGACCCGGTAAATTCATGTTCGTCACAGGCCCCCTCCGCCATTCGTGCCGCCAAAGCTTCCTACAGAAAACAACTCGGATCCCCGAGGTTCAGACGACCGAGACGACAACAGCTGCGAGGCAACCACACGACGTATGAATCCAAGTCTTGCACGCCGGTGACCAAGTGTGAGCTGGAGGAGACGTTCAAGCACAGGTAGCGATGTATACGCTCCGGCCACTTCCGATTTATAGGATTACAGGAGTATCATGGGAAATGTCAAGCAAGTATAAAAACAAGTGACAAGACGACCACTGACCACTCCACCCACTCTTCCTTTGACCAAGCCGAGGCGCATTCGCCTTGTCGGCGTTCAGAACCGGGAGGTGTACGCCAGCATCTGACTCGTGGGATGACCAGTCATCGCCATTTGCATCTAAGGCTTCGTCGTTAAGACCACCAAACTCAACGTACTAGTGGACTGGGGTTGAGTCTATGAAATGGGCACGACATGGAATGACACCATTGACACACCTTCATGATGTCAAGCTCCCTTTTGACCTCATCATAATCGACATCATGATACGTTGCTAGCTTCTTCTTCGAGTGAGCCCGCCACCTCCGCCCTTTCCCCCTCTTCCCGCTTGGTGCCTTCTTCGTGAGCTGGGCTTGGCTAGCGGAGAGCTGTGATTGAGTGGAGAGAAGTTGGGGCGTCAGAACTGCGTTAGTAGATTCGACAGTCGAAAGAACTGATTGGAGACCCATTATCATGGTACTGTCGATCAACTTCAATTCGTGTGTTTCGAGGAAGGGTAGATGCAAAGCTCCGTATTCTCGCCCTCTGCTCTCAACGCTTCAATCTCGGCACACAATGCCTCCTTTTCGGTTGGATGTACGTTCCTCCCCTCTACAACTGCCACTTTGCTATTAGCTCGCTCGAGATCGGCAGGGGCCATGTCCGCCTCGGCGGGCATCGGCACGAGGTCTTCGTCAGCACGCAAGCTGGCATACAGGAGACGCGTTTGGTTCGTCTCGTTGGAGAGCCGGAGGTCACGTAGTTGAGATTGTACAGGGTCACTTGACGCGCCAAGCTATCGCGTATGGAGCATTGAGAGTAGTGACAGAGAATCCATGTGAGACCACATACAAATGCACAGGAAATGTCACTCGCCGTTCTTCGTAACCGCCATTCGTTCGTCATAGGTTGCATTGCTTCGTTCTTCTTCTGTGCACCATGTTCCACAATCAAGCCGTCCATCTATTTCATCTGTGGTGTCGGACCAGCGTTGCTCCTTGCCCTCGAACAATCATGGGGCATGACCAACCTTCACCTCCAAAGTCTCTATCCGTCTCTTCGCACTCTCCAGGACCACAATCTCCTTCCTCAGTTCGGCATTCTCTCCCCTTGTTCGTGCAAGCTCAGCCTTGAGTGTGCTGACCAGCCACTACAGCTCCGAGGAGCGGGTATGGGTCTGGCGCTTTCGGCGAGGACTTTATAAACGTTGAGAAATGCTGATTCGGCTGCTTTGGAAGGTTTAGTGAGTGGTATGCTGTTGACAGGTAGTAAATCGGGTGAGCTAGGTCAATTGCCAGTGCGCGTCAAGGTGTTGGGACGTACATTTATGTAAAACGCCTTCTCGAGAGTCGACGCAGAGCCGCAGACGCGCAGATGCATGGGACAAAGGCTTGCGTTTTGTTGCCTGGACAAAACCACGGCTCGTATATATCCCAAGTTAACTATGTTGCGCCGTCCACAGAATACATCATAGACAGAGTCCCAATGGAGAGGTAGGATACGGACATTACAACGGAGGAGGGGTATGATATCAGAGGTTCATAGTGGTTATCGACGATGTCAAACAAATTATAATGGCAGCGGCACTATGATGTCCTGGCTAGTCCTCTTCCTCTTATCAGCAGGCCCGTGCACCTCTGATCTACGCATCCCATCGTATGTTTTCGCATCCTCGTTTTCTCTTAGCCATCGTCTCACGTTATAGTACTGGTTCACTGGAGGAGCGCGCAGTATGGTATTAGTGCCAGCTTTCTGTTGAAGAACGAAACGCAAAAATGTCAGAGACAGGGGCTGTTTATGTCAGCACCATAAAGTGGCGGTGTCGGATATATTTGGTGTTGTTTGAATCAGGTTTGGCATTGTCCTGCTCTTGTGGTGTTGAACAACAGAAACGGACCAAGCAACAACACGCCTCTCCTGATCAACTAAAACATTTCACAAAAATTCTGCCACCTTTCTCCTTCTTTCCATCAACCTTCATCTTCATCACACATCTTATCTTCAATTTATTGCGCATTTCTCGGTTAATCTTGGACGATGTCAACGAGCCAGGTTCTCGACTCGTCTCCAGTTCCCATCCCTTCACTTCGCGATCCAGATGCACTTACACGGCCACTGAAACGCTCAGCTTCTGTCGCGTCGCTTCCAACCCCTCCCCGTACTCGTCACAAACGCTCACGATCACGTCATCTGTCGTCAGCATCGAGACACGGTTCCGATGACAGTGGTAGCGCCTCAGAGCTAGACGACGACCTTGGAGGTGGCTACTCGGCGCGTATCAAACGGGCCAAAACCAGAAGCAAAATCAAAGGTACCGACTCGCAGGGTGATCACACAGAAGACGAGAGCCCAGACAAGAAAAAGCGGCGCACGCAGGAGGTGCTTCCAGGCCACGACGAGGAAGAGGACGAGGAAGGCTCATTTTGGAGAGGACGTAGTGGTCATACAAGTCACGAGAAAGAGCACAAGAAACCGGAGACGGAGAAGGAGGTGGACAGTTCCCCGTCGCCTGCGTTGCTCAACTATCGCGTCAGGGCCCCAGTGTCTCCACCTCCTTCACGAAGGCAACCTCAAATCCAACCGGCACGCGCGGCCTCTGTCGAACGCGCAGGCTCGCGTTCTACTTCTGCTGCTCCAGTGACGCCACCCCGCAGGCTCTTCCTTCGTCCGTCATCGCCTTCAGCGGTTGACGCGTTCAAAACGCCAACTAAGCCCAAGGCCACAAAGATTTGGCCTAGGCGTGACTCGCCCAACAACCCTTTCCTTGTTGATGCAAACGAGAAGAACAAACAACGGTCCGAATGGGACAGCGATGACGAAGAAGAGGCAGTCGGCGAAGCCCTGGTCCTTGAGGGAACGCCCACGCCTGCTCCGACATTCGAGGAAAAGCCGACCATCACCTACGTCTTGTAAGTATTGAGCGTGACTAACATGCCGAATTATTCTAATCCGATCTCCTAGCCGGGGCCAGAAAGCTACTTTTCAGAATCCTCTCTACGGCCTTCCACCTCAAGTAATGGCAGCCGCGAAACTACCCATAGATCACCCGGATTACGAAGCTGCAGAAGCGTGTCCACCAAAGAGGTTATTCTCCGGTAGCAAGAGGAAGACCCGAGACCGCAGTCGCGAGAGCACATCCTCAGAAGGCGTTAAACGTGCGAAGATCCATCGGTCGGACAGCGACCACGATAATGCAACCTCTTCTGAAGGGGAGCGGAGCAATGGTAGCACGGAGTCTCGCAAGAGGAAGCTTCTCTTTGCGGATGGCGATGAGCGTGAGGCTGTTTTCTCAAAACCTGTGTGCGGTGGCTCTCCCCGTCGCGATGAGGATGTCTCAGAGTTCTCGCAACGCGCTCGTGAGGAGCGCCAGGGCAGAGAAACTGCAGCCAAAGCCCGCTTGGCCTCCAGGGAGGGACTGCGCGCCGGAGCTGTGGTCACACAGAGGGACGAGCCTGCTAGACGGGCCATGGGACCCCATAGAAGTGCTTGACCCAATTGATGGAGGCCGCCTTCATGGAATCGTTCCTCATTGACAAGAATTTGCTCTCATTCATGCATCCTTTCTTGTTTGTATACTGTTCTTGCCTTTCGGACGTTGTTCATCGCGATACCTTGGTTCTAATTTTCTCACGTGCTCATTCTCCCGCATTCCCCCCTCCTCGTCTTTTCCTCACCTTGCAATGCCTCTCATGTTCTCCACACGTTACACCATGCGACACCCCCCACACCTCCTACATAGTACATCACCGTATCCCTTTCCGCTTCGTTTGATAGCTGAAAATTGCAAAGCTTGCGCAAGTTCACGATACATAATCTAACCCACTTCAGCATCCACTCATTATCGATCACTCCTACAGTCCGTATGTAGCCATGTTATTACATAGATACTTGTCGCCGTTTGCGAGGTTGAAATGCCCAACCCAGACCAACGCCAGACCGATGTCCAATCTCGCAGATATAAAAATTACCACAATCTACCCTCCTGAACCATCAATGCATCAATGCCAGTGCGAGACATGTGAGAACATATCGTCAACTCGACGAGGCCTTTGGAACTAGGGTGTCGGAGTACTTGATTCATTTTCAAGGCACATCATATTTTCGACGGCGATGTCGTATACCTGTTCTTCAATCTTGCCTTGATAACATCACAGGCGAAAGAGGGGAGGAGGTAAACTTATTGCCCCTTCGGTTATAATAATCCCGAGCTCATTGTTTATGTTGCATACCCTTGCCACGCCCAATAAGTTTCGGCGACGCCTAAATGTGCTATGTCGCAATGCACACGCAGCTCCTCAGTGCCACGAAACGCATTCCTGACGGTTTTTTTGCTGTAAGAACTCATTTTCGGACACCGCAGCCATGATGTGCGACCTTGGACTCTGTAGCCCCATCATCCCGATCTACACACCGCTCGCAGAGTTTGTCAGATCACCTGTGGGAAAAAAGGATACGGCCCTTCGGCTCTAACCCACCCTGTCGTAAAGAGACGCAGGGTCCGGATGTCCGTTCGTGCCAGCAATAAGGAAGATGTCGATTCGTTCATAGAAGCACTCGTGCAGTGGGCAACGAAGCAGGCACGGGATGCCATGTATCCGTTCGGTCGTGCGCTCTGAGAGTAACTTGTGGAGGCAAAGGCCCGGCTTTAGGATTTTTGTATGTGTGTTTGTAGAGCTTAGTGCCTACGACTTGTTTGTAAGTTTGTGGTAGTAAGCGCCTTGCGGGGACGGACATGTGCCGTAACCTAGGGTCCACACACACATACTACACCCTTACCTTATCTCTTTCCGCTTCGTTTTGATGCCGCTGAAAATTGTAGGTTTCAACTCTGTTATACGAGCTCACGATACCCTCCTCGCATCCACTCATAGACAAAATCCTAGGTGCTACCAGTATGTAGTCATGTTGTATACGGATATACTTCTCGCCTGAGCGTTCGGCCGTTGAACACGCGACTAGGAACCATATTTGGTATCAGCCTGATCGACAACTTATTTGAGTTTTGACTGATTGGCGGCAGTGGCGCTGAGTCGGCCTACTCCTGTCAGACCCGTTTTGGTATGACTCTTTGCCAATAATAGCCCAAGCCGACTTCCATACGCGCATCGAATAAGTAGAATATCTACAATAAGTATCAATATTACCACCTCTCCAGCGCGCTCCACATTAAAACAAAACGAGTGACTAACAGTAAGTATCTTTTGGGTATCTTTCGAAAATATCTAAAGCCGAGCCTTGGTCTCCACATACTGATTATCAGAGCTGACGCTACGCATGACAAAAGGACCAACGCTCTGTCCCTGCCTCGTCGCCCATTGTAAGAGCGTGTTCACGAACGTGTCGATGTCCCCCTCTGTGTTACGCGCATGCACGATCATGCGGATCCTGGGTCTCTTCACGACGGGAAGGGTCATAGCTGTAGCGCCATACCCCTTCTTTAGCAGATAATCCGTCAGATTGCTTGCGCGCGGCGTAAAGATCGGGATGATGGGGGAAAGGAGGCCATGGTCGTGGGTTTCTGCGGTTGACTTGTCAACACACAAGATTCCGTCAGGGACGCGTTTCAAGGCGTTGAGCAGCTGTTTGCGTGCGTAGCCACATAATCGATGGAGGGATTCTCGGAGCTTTTTTTTTTTTTTGCAAATGGAAGACGGGCAATTGATGAAACGAGCTTGGCATCAGCTAAAGAAGGAGACAAGCAGCGATAACTTTACCTCCTGTCCTCTTTCACTCGAGATGACATCGAGACAACATTGAAGAGCATAAATATCGGTGTACGGCATCGACGTCGAAAAGATGACACTCTTCGCGAAATGAATCAGGTAGTTTCGGATAACGGGCGAAGTTAGGACGACAGCTAGCACGGAAATAGACATGAGCGCATGTCACCAGGCAAGGAGAAACATCCAGAGTTTGAAAGTGCAGACTTACCTCCGTGAAAACCCCACGCTTTACCAAACGTGTGGACGGTGGTGTGAACGCGATGATTTAGTCCGAGTAGCGAGACGTAGCCACTGCCATTAGGCCCACATATTGCCGACGTGTGGGCTTCGTCTACGATGATGTGGAAGCGACCAGCAGGCACGAGGTCCTCGACGATCTGGACAATCTCTGTGAGGGGACAGAAATCTCCGTCCATACTATACAGACTCTCGACGGAAATGAAGACAGTGGATTTTCCCTGCATAATCTGAGGATGCTTTCGCAGGACACTCCGAAGGCATTCCTCAAACGAAACCACAGAATTATGAGCGAAGCGGTAGGTGGCCCCTCGTGCAGCAGAGGTGCGGAACCCCTCCCGACACGATGTATGAATCAGTTCATCGTAGATGATAACGTCATCTTTCTGTGGGACACAGGTAAAAAATGCCAAATTGGCACTGAAGCCAGAATGGAAAAGCAACGCAGAAGAGGACCCAAAGAAACGTTGAAGGCGACCCTCGAGCGCGTTGTACTCTTCCGAGTTACCTGTTGCAAGACGGGAACCGGTGGAGCCAAACAAGCGCGGAGCTGCGAGAGCTTGGCGTAGGAAGTGCTCTCTAACAACCGCGTCTGTAGAGAGCGACAAATAGTCGTTCGAGAA
Organism: Paxillus ammoniavirescens; assembly: GCA_014904835.1. Lineage (NCBI taxonomy): Eukaryota > Fungi > Basidiomycota > Agaricomycetes > Boletales > Paxillaceae > Paxillus > Paxillus ammoniavirescens. Next base: position 10,951 of record MU121008.1, on the reverse strand, counting down.
GAGATCGGCAGCAGAGGTCGGGAGCGCTTCGTCGAGACTGACTGTTGTTAGGCCAGTCTGTGTCCGGTAAGCAACGGCTTGCTGGAGAGCGTCAACCAAAGGCGAAGGCTGAGACATTTGAACACGGAGGGGACTGACTAGTCGAACCGCAGTCGACTGACTGCCCTTTATGTTCCAGAAATTTTACATGTCCGGCTCATCTCCCTGTCGCGAATAGAAATGCGCCGACCATTCTCGCTTAGACGACAAACAGTTCGCCCGGCCGCTCGCCAAAAGGCCGTTAAACGACGAGTCCATCCTATCAAAAATATGAATAATATGCTGATGGCCTAACTGTAGAACGGGAGTTCTGCATACCATACGAGAATTCGAGGAATCTAACAATAAAGTAAGTCAGTATTGATACAACGCTGCAGAACACTTTGATGCGCTTCTCTCCATCTTCGGACCATGCCGGTTTCATTTCAAGGCAGTTAAATAACTTAAATAAGTTGAATTACCATACACGACTTTGGGTCTCTCGAAGTCAGTCCGTAATGCTCTTCGCACTTTGGTACCCGTCTTGAATGGATCCTCCTCCCTTTGACCTTGCCAGTTCCACTTGGAGGCATTAACTACATTTCTATATGTGGCTCTCTGATGCTGGTCCGCCGTGCTTTGATTTGATCGCCCACATTTGCTGGATGCCCCGCCAAAACTGGCTGTATTGATATCATAGATGCATCAGGCACACATAAAAGAAGTGTCCAAACAACCAAAGAAGTGTAGCTTGATTTCTATTTTAGGTGCACTTCCAGTTACTGAGCCGGCAGAGTCATTGATCGTCCCTTCAGAAATTTCTAAACCCCTTGATAGAATTATTGCACTTGCGCGTACGGCGTGAACTTGAACGCTTCGTCAACGTGTTAACGATGACAACTCGTGCATCAAGTCATCCACAGGGCTATTGGTAGGAGCAAGATAAATGTCTCTACTAACCACGACTCTCGCATGCTCGTAACGTGTGGACAGGCGATATGAGGATACACACGACTCCAAGATACTGGGCTACGAAACAATTGTACACTGTGGCAGGTATCCGCTCTGCCTCCTCGCTGAAGGAGATGCACTAATTTGGTTGGCAATGGTGTGACGTTGGGATGGAACGTGCACGCGGGCCGGCCGTGCGGCGGGTTGTCGACACAGTGGTGGACATGTCATTTTCATTCAGGTCCAACCTCATCCTTTTGTTCAAGGGGCCGCCTGATCAAGCAACGGCTCGAGCAGACAAGTACACGACGTAATACCAAGTAGAAAGACGCGTCGTGAACGTGAACCAAGGGGCCAGGGAAGAGTCGAGAGAAGGCGACCAGGGGTATAGAAGGGTAGAGAGTCGAAGGGGGAAATCGTTTCGGAAAAGGTAATTGCAGCGACGGGACCAGGCAAAAGCGGCACAGACCGAACGGCCGGCGGCATAAGCCTCGTCAACCCCTCGAGCAGCCTGGGACTCGAGTCGACATCCCACAACGTCACCAAACCCACGAGTTCATGCCGCTCCCGACCTGCCAGACGGCACCTTCCAGCAGACGGCACCTAGCTCAGGCCAGTCGACTCGCCAATGAAGTCGAGACGGCCACATACCAATGAGCGAAACACGTCGTACATGAGAAGACGACGTGAGGAGGGTCGAGGAGTAGAGGGGGTAGTGAGACAGCTGATGACGATGGCAAGACAACAAGATCCACCACCCACGTGCCGTGCCCCACGAATCCAAGACGGCGGGTCAGACGGCCAACGAAGAGGCCGCTGACACGTCAAACCCAAACGCAACGAGCATTGGGCTGGCAGAACCAGCGGGTACATCGTACGGACCACAGGACAAGTCGAGTGAGGTCGACGAAGGAGTCGAGGGGCAGGGGGAGAAAGCCGAGAGGGGCGAAAACGACGACGCCGAGACGAGGATGTCCCTCACGTACGTCGTACCCCACCCAACCCCACCTGCAAGCGAACCACCAACCCCAAGCACGGCGCTCGAGGGGGAAAAATATGTTGAGCAGTCGAGCGGAGTGCTGACGAATTGGCCATGTACGACACTGGCAAAGGCTGGGCCGGGCAGCGTAAGCTTCGTCAACCCCACGAGCAGCAAGGGAAGCTTATCTAGGGCTCGAGTCAACACACCATGACACCCCACGTCCGAGCCACCAAACCCACCTCCACCCACTTCCAACCCGCCATCCGAGCAGATGGCACCTATGTCAAGGCGTCCAACTGGCCAACGAAGTCAAAACGGCCACCTACCGTCGAACGAGACGCATCAACACGTGAACACAACGAGGGGAGCCAAGGGAGAGGACAGTCGAAGAGTAGAGGGCGCAGGGAGGCAGACAACGATGACAGCAAGGACGACGACGACGACCACGCACATGTTGTACCCCAGAATCCCCAGGCGACATGTCAGATGGCCTACAACGAGGCCACTGACACCTCGAACCCGAACGTGACGAGCGCCAGGCCGACAGAGCCAGTGGGCACGTCGAACGGACTGCTGAACAAGTCCAACGAGGGGGAAGAAAAGCAAGAATGACGATGGTGGGGACGAGAACGTCCGCCACGCGTACGTCATACCCAGCTCAACCCCACCTTCAAGCAGACCACCCCCGAGCACACTGCCGCTCGAGGGGAAGAAGGAAAAAGGTCAGCAATTGAGCACTGGCATCGTATTCTGGTTTGGCAGTGCGGCATGGGCAACACTAAAGCAGCATCGGGTCGACAGAACCCATGCTCCCCAGCATGGCATCGACCTAATTGCCGGCCAACATGTCAACTGAATGCCCAAATATGAGTCTCCTCAGTTGCATAGTATATAACCTGCCTGTCCATTCTACTCAATCCCCCCCTTTAAACATTCACCATGCACCATGCACCAACTAATACAACTGCATTCTGATGCATCCTGACTTATGGTATTTCACAGAAATCGATAATAGTATCCATGTTAAGATAGGGCTCGTACACTGTCAACTAACCTGCGTGACAAGGCAGTAAAATTGCTAAGGCTTTGCAACAGCAAAAATCAGCGGCTGTAGAACTATGGAGAAGGTATCTTCACATCACTCTTCAGTCGCAGGTCTTTTATTTTTTGTGTTGTTGAGGAGCCTTACTAGTAGTACTAGTTGTTGTAGTATCAGAATTTGTTGTCACACCTCAGTCACTCACTGCTAATTTGAGTACGCGTCACACTGGAGTCACTCATGTGACCTTTGGTTGAAAGTGTTTGAGCCCGATTTTAAGTACTCGAGTTGGAGACACAGTGACAGTAGACGTTACCGTAGACGTTACCCACAGAGACCCCATACTCGTGAGCCTCATATTAATTGCTCATATTGAGTAACTAGAGCGTCAATACTGGCAGTCTCGTGGTGTAGTGGTTTCGTCCCTGGCTGTGAATTAACGCTGGCAGACTTGAGAGCATGAGACCTCAAGTTCGATCCCCAGTCGGGATTGATGACTGCATTTTTACTCCGTCCTCTGGTCGGGCATTTGCTACCCCATTCTTGTGCTTTCAATGCTACCAGTAGTTTATTTTATTTTATTTTATTTCATATAGGCTACATATTGGGCTCTTTTGAGGCCCCATGTCCGTCCCTTGCGGGGCACAACATTCTTGCAAACATACGTAAAAAAAATTCTAAAGCCGGGCCTTCTCCACATAGCCACTCTCAGAGTGACCGACCGAACGGACCCCGTCCTGTGCATGCTTCGTCGCCCATTGCACGACCGTTTCTATGAACGAATCGATATCCGCCTCCTTATTGCTGACGTGAACGGACATCCGGACCATGGGTTTCTTCACGGCGCGGTGGGTTATAGCCGAAGCGCTGTACCCCTTCTCCAGCAGATAATTCGACAGACTCCCTGCGAGTGGCGTATAGATCGGGATGACGGGGCTATAGAGGCCAAGGTCGCGCCTGACACCAGTTTCCAAGGACAAGTGCTCCACAGATAAGATACCTTCAGGAATGTGCTTCAAGGCGCTGAGGAGATGTTTGTGTGCGTAGCGGCATACTTCGTTCAGGCGTTGCCGAAGCTTATCAGGAGAAGGGAATGCAAAAGAAACGGAAGATGAGCGAGGCGTTAACCAAAGGAGCGATAGGATTACCTTCTCTCCTCTGTCGCCTGAGATGATGTTAAGACGAGATTGGAGACCATTGATGTCGGTGTACGACAACGCTGGCGAAAATACGGTGTGTTCCGCAGAAAGAACCAGGCTCTCCCGGACCTTAGCAGAGCTCAGGATGACACCTGTACACCCGCGATATGAGAATGTGTTGCAAGCCACGGAGAAGTATTGATATCTACCTCCGTGAAAACCCCACGCTTGGCCAAACGTGTGGACTACGGTATGGACGCGATCATTCAACCCGAGTAGTGAGACGTACCCACTGCCATTCGGTCCACATATCGCTGACGTGTGGGCTTCGTCTACGACGATGTGGGAGCGGCCAGCAGGTATGAGCTTCTCGATGACCTCGACCATCTCCACAAGAGGACAGAAATCCCCCTGCATGCCATACAGACTCTCCAAATACACGAACACAGTGGAGTTTCCCTGCGTAATCTGAGGGTGTTTACGGAGGACATTCCAAATGCATTCCTTCAAGGAAGCCACAGAATTATGAGCGAAGCGGTAGGTAACTCTCCGGCGAGCGGATGTTCGGAACCCCTCACGCCATGATGTGTGACTCAGTTCATCGTAGATGATGATGTCTCCTTCCTGTGGGACGGAGGTGAAAAATGTCGCGCTGGCATTGTGTCCAGGATGAAAGAGCAACGCAGCAGGATAGCCGAAGAAACGCTGAAGCCGTCGCTCGAGCGCGTTGTACCCTTTTGAGTTGCCCGTCGAAAGATGAGAGCTAGTGGCGGAAAACAAGAGTGGAGCCGCGAGAGCTTGGCGTCTGGAGCGCTCCCGAAGGGCGGTGTCTGCAGCTAGTGATAGATAGTCGTTCAAGAAGAGATCGCCAGCGGAAGATGGGAGCGACTCGTCGAGACCGCCTGTAGTCAGATCAGCCTGCTCCTGGCGGGCAAACTGTTCGAGAGCGTTATGCAAAGATGCATCCTGAGACATTTTGACGCAGGGAGTCTGACTGGTTGAGTGATGATCTATCGTTCCACTGCCCTTGAAAGCTTCATAAGGTTACCAAAAGTTACGGTAGAGGATATTCCAGCATTCCCTGGTGGCGAATAGGAGGGCGGCACGCACCACTGTGAGACAAAACAGCCGCCCATGTATCGTCGTTAAGCACCTCAATATGTGGACCTGAGAAGCACGATGGGCTGGGTGACCGCGTGGTCCTCGAGGGGTATCACGGCCTGCGACGTGGCTGCTTGGAGAAAACCCAGGCACCGCGGACATTCGTCGACGTTCAACCGTAAGTTCTTTGATCCGTCGGTATTATTGAGGGGTTGGCTAGGGTTTTCGGTAGGATATGTGCAAGAAAAGCAGGCTGTAGTCGATCAAGAAAATACCGTCAAGGTCAGTGGCTAAGTTGGAGCGCATGTTGCAACATTTTGGCCTGACGTTGCAATACTGTTCGCTGTTCGTCGCAATGCTTTTCGCCACGCGTTGCAATATCTCAGGCTCTCACTGAGCGGTTGGTTGTATGGCTTGGGCCTCCCTCGGGTTTGGCTGCTATACTTCTTGTCTATGCAGTGCATCCTTGTCGCGTTGCCATGATAATGGCCGATCCTCCTCTAGATGGGAGTAGCGATTTTGGCAGGAAATAGAACTCTGAATTCGTTTTTTATGTCCTGCCCTTTTCGTCAGTGTGTTCATGTAGTATGTCGGTAGTATCACTGAGGGAGGAAAAAAAGTGAGAACGCCTGACGTTTTCAGTAATGATACGTGTTATGGTGTTTAAATAGACAGTAAGGATGAGTGCACGTCAACAATTTCAAGAATAGCTCTGTGTCAGTAAATGTCTAACCTAGAGCGAGTTCATCCATTTGAGATTGCGGTTTAAGCATTTTTCGACGAAACATTTTCGTTTTGAATTTGGACCGTACCCCAACGTTCAAAACTGGTGTGGGCCTGCTTCCAGCTTGGAAGCGGTACATGCTTACTTCTCGTCTACGCGCGGTGTATCTTTGTCGCGTTACCAGGTCCATTTGCCTGTAGGGTTACCTTTTTAATCTTCCAGATGGGAGGACCCACGGCGATTTTAGGGGGAAATAGAAGTCTCGATCCGCTTTTTTTTGGTGAAAGACTTACCTTTTTCGTCTGTGCAATCACGGCGTTGCACGACAAAACTTTGAAGGGACGCTGTTGCAGATGGCCGGCCACAGAGTAATGTGCCAGCAGATGCATAACGCCAGTAAACATGAGTGTGTTTCAGATGCCACTTGTCGCGTTATGACTAGGCTTCGCCCCACAGGGCAATAAACGAGGTTTCCAAAAAAAGAAAGGAAAAGAAGCCCCGACTAGCCCTCAACGCACTTCCTCCACAAATTCACGACCGTGGTGACACCAAATTCGAAGTTTTCTTGAAGGGGTTCGTTTAAATTACAGAGTCTCCTTGTCTCCGCCCGTTCGGAATCGGCCACAGGCTCGCGGCCGGGAAATGAATACGACGTGTTTGTTGCAATTTCCCAAGAGGCAAGCGACATGGTATATAACGTTACCCTCACAATGTCATTTTCCACTTGATCCCCAACTGTCGTTGACAACGTTGAAATATGCTCGCCGGTCATCTTGTCAATTCACTTACAAAGGACTTCCCTCCTATCACTAGCGTCAAATGGCTCAATCTCATCGTCCTGGTAATCACACATGCCCTGTCTCTGTACGGTTTGCTTCGAGTGCCGATGCTTACCAAAACGATTATTTGCACTGCATGCTATTACATCTTCTCTATGCTCGGTGAGCGTCCAGGCAAATTTCGAGCTTCTGACATTCAAACCACATACCAAAGGTGTCACTGCTGGTGAGCGACCAGAAACAATGACATAGGCACACACATCTCAAGACTTCTTTCACAGGTTATCACCGTCTGTGGTCACATAGATCATACGTTGCTTCTTTCCCTCTTCAGGTGATACTCATTCTGGCCGGAGCAAGTGCAGTCCAGGGGTCTTGCTTCTGGTGGGCCAGCCGTCACCGCTCTCACCATCGGCACACCGACACGGACCTCGATCCCTACAATTCGGAGAGAGGCCTTCTTTGGACCCACATCGGGTGGATTATATTTGATACCAATCTGCGCGCGGGACCTGCCGATATATCTGACTTGAAGAAGGACCCGCTCGTGCAGTGGCAGCATCGTTGGTTTTTGGTAATCTTGGTAATTTTCGGTTACGCTCTCCCTATGTGCATCCCCGGTTTCCTTTGGGGTGACTGGAAGGGAGGTTTCTACTTCGTCGCGGCACTCCGTATGACTGCTTGCCAACATGTGAGCCATTCTGACACCATGGCTACCCCGTCTGACTTTGCGGAAGAGCACGTTTTGTATCAATTCTCTTGCGCACTACTTTGGGAGCACTCCTTACGATGATAGGCATTCCCCCCGCGACCATCTCTTTGTAGCCATCGTGACAATGGGCGAAGGCTATCATAATTTCCATCACCAGTTCCCCATGGACTACAGGTAAACAACACTTTTCGTCAATCATATCTCGCTTATACTGTTCGTCGTTACCAGAAACGGGATCCGCTGGTACCAGTATGACCCTACCAAATGGTTCATCGCTGCATGTCAGCACCTCGGTCTGGCTGCGCACCTTCGCGTGTTCCCTAGCAACGAGGTTGAAAAGGGCGCACTTACCATGAAACTCAAGGCTCTCAAGAGTGTACAAGATTCTCTTGCGTGGCCTATTCCAACCAACGAGCTATCTGTAGTGACGTGGGAAACATGTTTGTCCCCGAGACTATCCTCTATTTCGTGAAACTGAGTGAAGCTCGCAGTCCAAGAAGAAGCGAAGTCGCGGACCCTGTTACTCGTTTCGGGCTTCATTCACGACGTATCTCTATTCCAGGACAATCATCCTGGGGGCAGAACGATATTGACACAGAATACGGGGAAAGACGTGACGGCCGCATTTTTCGGAGGAGTGTATAAACACTCTCACGCAGCCCACAACGTGCGTAGTGACATGATCCAGTATGTCCGACTTTGGCTGACATGTTCGCTGATGCCTCCGCCCGCCCTGTCGGATTTTCCATGTCGGATTCGACTTTGTTCGCCGCTCGCAAACTTGCAGCTCTTGGCAATGACGCGGACGGGAATTCTCGCTGGTGGGGTGGAAGTACCCATTGAACATAGCATCCCACCAAGTCAACGCCTCGTCATCAGTTCTACTCTCCCCGAAACATCGGATGCCAAGCCCAACCATGACGTCAAGGTTGTTGAAGAGAAAGCATAGAGCTTGTCCACCTGTGAACGTTGTGAACTTGCTAGATTTGTTGATTGGGTCACCATAGTTGCTATCGTAATTAACCCGAGAAGTGTCTTAGAAACGTCACTACTGGTGCAAAGCATTTGGATAATCCTTTGCAATAATATCTTCCCAGCTGGCCTAGGGACAGTCGATTTTGACGAGATGTTGCCATCTCCTGCTGGTGATTTCTTCTCGAACGACTACCCATCGCTATCTACAGACACAGTACTCCAGGAGCACTTCCTACGCCAAGCTCTCGCAGCTCCACGCTTGCTTGGTTCCTCCGGTTCCCGTCTTTCGACGGGCAACTCAGAAGGATGCAACATGCTCGGCGGTTCATCGGCTTCCCTTCTGCACCACTATTTGCATCTGCATTCACTCGCAATTCTTCTCCACTGTCCCACGGAAAGATGATGTCATAATCTACGATGAAATGACACCGCACCGTGTCGCGAGGGGTTCCGGTCGTCCGCTGCACGGGGGGCGGCCTACCGCTTCGCTCATAATTCTGTGACCGCCTTGGAGGAATGCATTCAAAATGTCCTCCGCAAACACCGTCAGATTATACAGGGAAGATCTACTGTTTTCGTGTCTTTGGAGAGTTTGTATAATATGGAGAGAGATTTCCGTCCTCTTGTGAAGATAGTCGAGGTCATCGAGGACCTCATACCTGCTGGCCACACCCACATCGTCGTAGACGAAGCCCGCACACCTCTGCGATATGTGGACCGCATGGCAGCGGGTACATCCCAGTACTCGCGTTGAATGGTCACGTCCGCACCGTAGTCCACGCGTTTGGTAAAGGGTGGAGTTTTCGCGGAGGTAGCTGCACTTTTCATATTTCCCCATGGCCTGCAACACATTACACCGGCATTATCGTTATTGGTATTCAATATTGTCTTGATATCATCTCAGGCGAAAAAGGAGAGCAGCTAAGTTTTATTGCTGCTTTGACTAATCCCGAGCTCATTCTCATTTTTGGAAAGAAAGAAAAAACGGCAACGCCGCTACGCACACAAACAGCTCTTCAGCGCCTTGAAGGGTGGTCAGAATAAGTGGGCCGTCGGGGCTCACGAGGCATCACGAATGCATTGAAGTGGCGGAAGTTGACCTTTTCGCCTACTCAGCTATAGACTGCAGCACTCGTACCTTGCACCACCCTAGAATGCCAACGTTCGTTCCTGTTTCCAGGCCGGAGGTAAGATCACTTGGGGTATTCAGTTGTCGCCCAAGGCTGCCCAATTTGAAGTCATCGTCACCCTAACATATTATGAGGGCACTCACAGGACGTGGCTCACTGCACTTTCACACCTTTGTCCGCTCCCTGCAGTCATGGGTGAGAGCACTATACCAGTATTAGGGAATGCCATGAACGAAGCCTTCATTAGCATCATGATGATGCTGCTACTTCCTTTCTCACGCGTATATAAACCATCGGCTCTGTGAAGGTACGGAACACTGTGAGGTCACGGCCACAGTATCGTTGAAGCGCGCCGTAATTGCCTCGATGATTCCGAAAAGGTCCCCGCGCCAACCGGGGCCCATCGACGTCCAGAAGTTCCTGGGGCTATCAACATCAGCATGAGCTAAGCACACGTGTCACCTTCCAAGACGTCGCCTGAAACCAACGAACGTTCGTCATGCTGTCATAAAAGGATACTGTAAACTCGTTGATTTTTTTCCCCAGGGGATCATCTGGAAGTCGGAGCCAGGCAATCGCGACAGCTCGGTATTTGAGGCTTGAGCACTGGCGGCCAATTAGACACCCGAGACCTCTTCCCCTGGCATTGTACCAACCAATTGAAAGCTAAATGAAGCTTGAGTAGGCCGAGCATGACAAACGGAACGTGCCAAGAGGCTAGCAGGAAAGGGGGGACAGGGCGGGATGCTATTGATCCGGTCGTGACTCGTGAGCGGGTTGCTTTTCCGGTCTTCGTTCATTTCACGTAATTTCGGTGAAACGGACGGGCGAGGCAGCCAGATTGTGGATCTAAACGATTGGTATTCGGGTGTGTTCGTAACACACTCACAGTGCCATATATGTGGCTGGCCCAGTCATCGTCTGGTCGTTTGTCCTTTTGTAAATGACGTAAGCGTGATTCACGTCCACGACAGACACCGCCCTATAGACGAGAAGTGCAGCGGTCAAAAAAGTGAAACATAGAGAAACCCACACGGGTACCGTTGGCCTCCAGGGTCAGCTTCACTTTTGGTTTTTTCGAATGGTTGGGGTCCTCTCCTCCGCGGCAGGGCTCGGCACTGAGTTAGATGTGACTAACATCACACGAACTTCATGAAATAATATTATATATACTTAGCAAGGCCTTGCTTGCCATTATTCTCAGTTTTTCCGAGCCCAAGTAAGTCTCGAGGTACTGACACATCTCCCGCTGCTCATTGTAATTGACCAGAGTACATATTGTCACATATAACCTTGGAGGTTAGCATGAAAGCTGATCGAGCCACGGGCCATTGGAAACCACGTGCGTGAAGGCAGAGCAGAAGTGCTAAACATGGCGATCAGTCATGCGTGAATCTGAGT
>MU121007.1:58506-73511 GCA_014904835.1 Paxillus ammoniavirescens | reverse complement strand
GCGGTAGTCGTAAGGTGGGGTGAAGGACGTCACGTGTGGGTTCTGAAGGTGTCGACTGTGTCGTTTGATGAGGACAAGACTCGGATTTACTATCCACAGTACCACAGCAGTTCACTCAGAGTACATGGCCAAGACAATTCATACTCCTTCTGAGAAGAAGCGAAGCGATCCTGTTCCATCTTCAGATGCCTGGTTCTCCAGCGCTTATTCCATTCCTCGAGCGTACATAGTAAGGATGGCGGTGTCGCCATCCGTCAAATACTGAACCCTGGGCGCCGCGACTTGCTGTCAGTCAAGGTTACTCGACACCCCCGTTTTTGTCGGCTCTCGCACTCATGCGAACTTGCAATCAGATCGATAGGGCTTTCGTCGGTGAAGGCGACCCGGGCGTAAGTTTTTCGGCAAAAGGAGGTTGTTACATTCGTTGGAGTTCGGAGGCATCCGAATGGCAATCTCTTCAAACTAGCCGAATTCGCGCAAAGTGCTGCGGGAGACTATATCTGGTGTGAAAACATCATGCTCTCCCAGAACTTACACTCGAACCGCTAGCAGGACTCGAAATGATGTTTCGAGCAGCCTTTCACTGCTGTATTGCGACGTTCCTCGCCCAACACATCCAAGCTACCCAAGTGCCACTGGGGTACAGTCACTCCGACTGGCGTCCACCTGCTGCCGCTGATCATGGCCTGGCGGACTGGAACATGGATGACCTCCCCAGCCCCAATGCCACCAGTCATCTCGTGTTCGAAACTGTGAGCTCGTTACTTCAACGCTGGCCAAATACTCGCATGAGGAATGGTAAGGAATCCAAACCCTTCCTTGCTATCTCCTCCCTTATGCATATGTTTCCAGGTCATACGATGGTACCGGGAACTATTCCAAAGGGAACACTTCTCTATCATGGGACGTATCAGAACGAGTTGCCGTCAGGTCCCGATTGGACTGCTACCGATCCTGAACACTCTATCGTTTTCTGCAAGGGTGAACCCGAAGACGGATGTTGGCATCTCACACTTGCTACAACTCGGCCCCTCAAAGTGGTCTATTTTGACGGAAGCAGTGCGGCGAAGCTTGAGTATGGGTCAATGGATGCCCAAGATCTTATCGCATGGGGTACGTCGCGACCTTGGTGGGTATTCGAGGAGGGACAGAGGATCCGAGACCTCTGTAAATGGGGCCAAGGTTACGGTGTGGATGCCTTTGTAAGGTAATTCTTGGCCGCTTCGGTTTTTATTTTTGTATTGAACACACCACCATGTAGGATGGAAGTGGATTTGTGAGGGATGCTTTCGTCCACGTCGACAGCCAGCTTATGATCATCCAGCGAGCTCATGCTCTGCAATTTTACCTCCGGTGTCAGAGTGGTTTCTTTCTCGAACCTACCCAGTGTCCGGCCGCCTAGACATCGTCAATCCCTCCTCGATCCCTGGATGGCCCGTGAGTCTTCATCCACTGGATCTCGCGCCCTCGCTAAATATTGGGGTGACTTAGAAGCATCAGTAATCACGGTTGAAGCCATGTATGCCGGTTCTTGGCATTACCACTTTCCAGGGGAGATACGTGTCAAGTTGGACCTGGCCGGGCTGGTTTCGTTCTATGATACCCAACTCGTACCCTCCTTGGTGCCCATTCGAATAGGTCAAGAAAGATGGGACCATCGTGTACAAAACACATCTAGCGAAGATATATTAGCCGTAAAGGCGCGGTTGGCGGAGGCCATGACCAGGCCCGAGGGATTTTCCAGCGGGATTGATTGGATGACGCTTGTCCGGGTCATCGTCGACCGCTATGCTGGACGACTGGAATTGGTGCAATATCTCCTAAGCACACCGGCAACCGATTCGGAGACAGCTCTCGATCTAGCGAGGAAGACCCAAGTGCAGCTTAGGATCATGTTGACACCTTATATCCTTCACTCGGCCGTACCATCGACCGAAATCGAGCTTGACTGGGTAGGTCCCATCTTCAAGCTCTGTGCAACCACGCACACGTCTTTCATACAAGTCGACTCGCCTTCCATGACTCCTTCGGAGCAATTAATTCTTCAGGTCATACAAGACACAACCCGCGAGATCTGTCGCGTGGCAACCAAAATGTGGGCCTCAGGAGTCCACGTCGGGCTTGACGAGCACTTGAACCCGAAGGAGCTTCCCAACGTAGGGGAGGTGACCAATCTGATGAATGCCTGGCGCGACGATGTAAACCGTCTGATGGCGTGGCTCGATTGGAATGTATGGGTGAAGTGCAAGCCTGCATGTGGTCCAGAGGTGCGTCGGGCAGATCACACACTCGGAAAATACTAGTGATTCATGAATGACTAACAGGAGATGTGTTATCTGCCTACATGGCCCATGGGCTTCCCCTTTCCGGACCGTGGTCGCAAGAAACGTCGACCCGGGGATGCCGAGTTGGGTTCTGGAACATTGACCAGTGCCCACGAAGACTTTAGAACTCTAACTATGAAGAACACAGCTGCGACGCCGGTGGAGGGTTGGAGCGAGATGAAGCCCGGACCTGATGACTGGATTAGGCCGCAGCCAAAATGCATCAGACGCGTCCAACCTTACGAGTTTTGATTACCTATGTATGCAAAGTATGTCGTTGTCTAGGTTTCATTCCTTCATCTTCATACATTGCTCCTTTTCATATATGTAGCGCCCCTTTGTACCCATATCAGAAGTCACAGGGTCTCCCGAGTGCCACATTAGACCAGAGAGTATGACTCCCCTTCTGTCTGTCGTATGTCTGGCCTGTCCTTCCCACTCACCTCTTGTAATAGTTGAATCGCTATTATGAGCTTGAGGGCGCCGCCTCGATGGAGGTGGCCTGCAGTTGGGAAGAAAGTATGTGCATCATATATACAAGACCAGTACAGATTGATTACCAGTTTTCATTTCTCTGGAATCGCTGTGGAACATAAAATCAAAAGTCCTACTCGTTGAATAATTAGTGCTAGGTCTCCGGAGACAGAGGTCGACGAGACCCTAGCAAAATACGAACGGAAAGAGAGCACACCATACGAGACACAAGAAATCCACCAGCCTACACTACCTATACCTCGTACACCTCCGCGAGATAAATCATCAGTCACTAGCTAATTGGTATACCTGATACCCATGTGACGAGAGTAGCATATCATAAACATCGCAAGTCCGTGATCGTCAGGCTCATATACAAGACGGTAAGACAGCAGTCGGCAGACAGCAGCGCGAAAATCGTGAAGAGGAAAGGAGATCCGTGCAGCGATCGTTGGGCGATCTAGCGACAAACTTGAAACAGAAATTACCTATCCTCGACGATCATATCCTGCCGCGTTTTCTCGCTCCGCTTTTCCCAGACACGCTGTCCTCGCTCTTCGCTCTCCTCACGGAGTAGGTTAACACGACATTTTGGGGTCTCGTACCCATCCATGTCTCGTCCGTCGCCATCAAGACGTAGTTCGCTCAACGAGGTACGCGCAGATATTTCACCCAGACGAAGACCCATCCCGAGTACTTCGGGAAACGGGTACGCTGGAGCGGCTGGAGTCGATGGAATAGAGAACGGTGTGTTGGCTTGTGCAGGCGTTGATGGTGTGGAAGACAGACCAGGAAGAGAGTGTCTGTGTCGTGCAAATGGCGACGAGGTGAGATCCAAAGGCTCCTCCTGGTCTTGCTGTTGTTGGCGTTGAACACCAATGATGCGGAGTCGCTCCACCCATCTACGTTCCAAACGTTATTAGCACCTCTGGCATCACGAAGGGGAACATTACGTACGCATCAGCACGATCGAGGCTATCTTTCACAACGCCGGTGACACCACGCATCATGTCCAGACTCTCCGTAGCAAGAGTTAAGATATGCTGAGCAGCACGCGTCGCTCCGCTCGCGGTTGGGCGACTTGTGCCTCCGCGTGAAGAAGCCAAAGGTGATGAAGCACGAGATGACGCAGGGGTTCCAGACAAGGAACGGTCCGGGCCGCCGGCACTACGTTCTTTATGGTGCCGAGTAACTCGACCACGCCGAGCACTACCTGTACCGCCTGCTGCAGCGCCAGCAGCTGAATTTGCACCTGGAGTGCCTTCTGTTATACCGTGTGGCGCGGTCGCATTCGCTGCACTAGCCCACCGCTGAGGTAGGTGAAGGATGAAGCCACGGACTCGTACACGAGCAGGTTCCGGAAGCGCGCCGCCAGCATATTTGCTAACCACGTCTACGACTTGGCGGATGGTGTTAACAATATCTTTGCGAACGTCCGTCAGTGTGCGCATGTGTGTCTGTGAGATGTAGGCGTTGGATGACGAAGGATTCGCCACGGTGGACTGCAGAGAGGCAATAAAGTCACGAAGGACAAGTATTTGTGCGTCGATATGGACGGTGGCGTACTATATAAAATAATTAATTAAGCAAGAGGATTTCATGAAAATTTGCTTTGCAAAGTACAAACTTGAAGCCATTGCAGACAGTACTTCAGCCGTCGCATACTCTCTTCGCTGACTGCTGCACCGATCCCACCTGCTTCGAGAAGAACAGCTTGCCAGCGACTGCGCGGCATAACCTGTTGGTCGGCGGTCTGGTCTGACGTCGTACCATGATCCTGAGATCGCGGCGTCGGAGTGCGACTTTCAATTGCTGAATCCAAGGACGAGCGACCCGCTAATGCGATGGTTTAATCAGCCCAGGCAGACGTCATGGAGATAAGATGATGCATTACTACATGAGCTAATTGCGGATTCCAAGTGTTGACGGTCGCGGGGTGATTTTGTGTCGTCTTTTAGGTCTTCGCTGTCCGAACCTTGAGATTCGAATAGTTCATCCACTTGCATCTTGTCTACATCTGCCGTGGATGGACGACGGTATTTCCCAAACTGAAATGAAGTTAATGGTTTAGTGTGTGACGATTACTACGTGATAGATCATACCCTATCCAGTTGCCTGCACGCGAATTCGTCGAGTTGATTAACGTCGACGGGTAGTCTATCAATCACAGGTCGGGATATGCTCTTGACAGAACACTCCATCATTTCTGCGCCGTACTGCAGGACATGATTAGTGACAGCACGGGCAAAAAGAAAAAGAAAAAAGGCCCTAAACGCACTTTCATGACGCGTGAACTTGCTTTTCCTTGCTCATATGCCCTCAAGGCCGAGCCAACGAGAGGTAGGTTGGTCATTCTGGAAACAAAGTCAGGTGATGTTGCATCCGGTGCTGGTGACATTGATGGGGACGGTGGCGTTGCACCGTTTGACGTAGATGGCGTGTGTGCTGCCGATGGAGAGTAATGAGTGTTATTATCATCCCGTTCGCACAAGGAGATTACTCGCATATGATCGTGGATGTTCTCGTGCCTTTCCTCATGTCGCCTAAAGCGCGAACTGCAATGCGAACATTTTCGTCTTGGTCGTCGAGAGAGTCCAAGTCCGATGATGCGGAGGACGATGAGGACGAAGCCTCGGGCATTGTTGCCGGTGATGGGTCGAGGTGTATTTGTCGGTTGATATGTAGTTTGCCTGTGGCCCCGGTACCAGGAAGATAAGGTCACTTTCACGTGTTTGATCCACAGTGTAAACAGACACAAACTCGTCCTCACTTTTGCTTAGCTAAGTCTTCCCAATGCAGAACAACCAACTTAGTAGGATTATGATAACTTGAACGGAATTTGGACGAATGCTCTAGCCAAGTTCTAGCCTCTCCGAGAGCCAGAATGAAATCGGTGAAAGCGGTGAGTAAATAAAATTATTGCCACTGAGTGATATCGCTGATCTTCCTGCGGGATTATCGATTAGCATTGAACATGGCAATGATTTGAATCTGTCTAGGCCAACCATTCAATCACTCTCGGTTTCAGATTTGTCCACACCAGAATCTCGATCATTCCGCCTCTAGATCTCGTGCTTAATCTATAGAGACTTGGACTCCACCAAATGTAATCCGCACGGACCCGGTCCCATTCAAATGTCGGCTTGGTCTGCCAGCCACTCCAATCGAAACAATTCATTCATGGTCACACATATATAATGCGCTCATTAGGAACAGGGCTAATCACATCTTTCTCAGCCTGAACTTCGTCCTCACCATATTCATCGAAAAAATGGCCGAAGTAGACAGAATGCTTCGTGCAGAACTCGGTGGGTTGTCAGAAATGTCAACCGAGATAGATCCTTGGCGCTCGGAAACCACGCTGCCGGACACCCCGCATTACTTGTCTGGTCGCCTACCATCTCTCTTCGAGTCAACCCCATTAGATTCAGACACCTTCGGGTACTCACCCTCCCATCCCGACATAGACTCTCTGTCGTCTAGCTTTGGAGATATATCGGTTGGTTCTCCACATTCTGATCACCGCTCGCTGATCCATCGGACCAGTGGACCCTACAGGGTGTATTCCCCACACATATCCTCGGAGATGGAGATGTAGATCACGCCTTAGTCCCTCTCAATATTCCCTTTGGAATGCACTCTGGCGGCCTCGGCGCACCTCCTGATCCCCCAAGGACTGTACACATGTCAGACGTCACCTTAGGGGGAATCGGCGTCTCTGGCGAGTCGTCTCAGTCAGCCGCCACGATGGGAACGGTACCCCCCAGCCCGCTGCCCACCCGCACGCGCAAGCGAACGGAGCACTCAGAGGACGACGGCCAGAGCGACTTCGAGCTCTCCTACCCTTCTGAATCAGACTATTCCTCGCCTGCTAAGGACACTTCGCTCGCTGACATTCGTCCCTCCCGTCGTAATCCCCGTGTCATGACCAAGGTCCCCGTCCCCGTTCCCAATCTCACCAAGAAATCGCGCGGTCGCAAAGTCCCTACTTTTACTGGTGACTATGCGCTCAGCAGAGACAGTACCAAGAAGGCAAAGCGGACGTATACCTGCCACGCTCACGGCTGTGGAAAGTGTTTTGTGAGGGGGGAACATCTTAAGAGGCATATCCGATCAATCCATACGAACGAAAAACGTGGGTAAGGCGTATCGTTCCAGAGAATGATGCTAAAGCTATTTCTTTCAGCGTGGAAGTGTACACACACTGGTTGCAGCAGGGCATTTAGCAGGCGGGATAACCTGAATCAACACTTACGCATTCACCCGCTGCAGGTGTAGCCGATGGACAAGATCGCTTGTTGGGACAGTTCTACGAGTGCGACCTATGTATCTGACGGTATGATGTACGACGATGACCACGGGATCTTGCGCATGTTATCATTATTTCATCATTATTGATTTATTTCATTCTTGGGTTCATTGTATGCTGCACTTGTGGAGACACTGGCGAAAAAAAAATGGAGCGGCGGCAATGCCTCGTAACGCCATTTCAGTGCTGGAAACCAAATACACCCATTAGTATTATCCCCTCTGACGATTGCGAAGTATCAGGCATGGCATGGCATGTTTCATGTATTCGATGGTGTGCGTAGGAGGACTGCGGGGAAGCATAGCTAATGGGCAAAGATTTCGCGAAAGAGAGTACAAAAGGACGTGGGATAGCCGATGCCGAAGCCGATATTCTTCTCCGCATGCTGATCCCATCATCGAGGAGGAGCAGTGCTACACCTCGTCACGCTCATGCCTCGGCAGGTTTTCTGACCCGCTTCGTCGCCACGGTGTTCTCTCTGAAGAGTGGAAAAGAGAGGAGTGGGATTATTTTAGATCTCGGAATCGTTGACCAAGTAGGACACTGCAAGCATACGTACCTGAAACCGTTCTTGAATCTCCTGGAGACCTCTTTGAGGTAGCGCATGCGGCCAGTACC
This sequence comes from Paxillus ammoniavirescens, assembly GCA_014904835.1. Lineage (NCBI taxonomy): Eukaryota > Fungi > Basidiomycota > Agaricomycetes > Boletales > Paxillaceae > Paxillus > Paxillus ammoniavirescens. The sequence continues at coordinate 65,786 of MU121007.1, read as the reverse complement.
AGTCGTCTTTCGGCGCTTAGCTTTCTGTCCCCACTCGTACGAACGAAGCTTGGCAGAAGGGTAGCCGCACTGCGCGCAAGCTGCATTCCGATCGAAGCACGAATATCGAATAAACAACGAGAAATAAGATGGTGCGCAGTTGGTCAACGATGAGACGATAGAGAATCCGTAGGAGGCTCACTTTTGTGTTGTCTGTGGAATGCCCGGTTTCCACAACGCCGGCAGAGCGTGTGGGTCTTGGTGTGCCGCTTACTGTTGGATTATCACATACACGAGTGCATGGTCAGATAAATTGTTCTCCAGTGTTACATCCAAGGAACAGACGTACCCAAAGGACGAAGTACCTGATCACCGGGCAAGGACAGATGTCAGGACCACAAAACCACCGTCAGCAACCAATTCATCAACACGCCAGTCCCAGAACGAACCTTTCGTCTGTGAACGAAAGTACAGTCAGTATCACGTTCAAAGCGCATGATCCATTTGCAAAGTAAAAGTTCCGCCAATGCACCCCAAGATCGCACCGTCATCCAACGAGTCCCCTCTGCATCCACCTCCCCTCTATCTCGATTCAACCTGATATCATCCCGACGCACAAAACGGATACATGCGAAGGACCACACAAGTATAGATACTCACCATCTCGTCGTTTTCTTGAGGATTTTGTGTCGGAGGTGGTGCCCGTGAGTGATTCGAGGCGTTCTATCCAGTGAGGCTGGAGCGTGGGAAGAACGAGTTTGATGTGATACACCACGTGTTGTCCAAAAAGGTTATCTACCCCTGTCACTGAACCACGTGTCGCGGCGCTTGACACTTGGGTGCACTCTAGATCTACTTGCAGCGTAGTTGGAACGGCCAACGGAAATCCTATCTCTCCAAGAAAAGGTTGCACGATTGTGTCACAATCGTCTTTCCCGCGGCGAACACATATCAGAATTATTACCACATGTCGACGCATTACATGTAGAAAAGTAATTGTGAAGTGCACAATAATTCGGCCAGGTATACGCTAGTACTGTATATACTACGACAGATCTTCGGCGGAGAGAAACGTGATCGAGAAACCCCAAGCCAGAACACATCCAAAACAGTTACACAGGCATCGGAGCGGCGAACTGACCTGGAGGCGGAAAACCAGACGGGTACACAAACACGGGCTGAGTAGGGGCATACCCGTGCGGATATCTTACTTCTCCATGCCCTCTATGCCCATGCCCAGAAACTGACAACCCAGGATCACCCTGCCCCCACCCGAGCGCATTGCCGTTCAACATCATAGCAGTCGACCGCTTAGCGAACAGGTCCCACTCAGTTTGCCAATACATTGGTTGCCGTATCGGTTCTGGAGGGTCATTGTACCACGAGGGATCTGAGTGATTTCTGAGTTGTGCCCGGAGTTTGCTGCGGGAGGTTTGGCTCGGGAGGTATTGGTCTGCGATTTGGTCCTCAGAGACCCAAGGAAGCTGGTCTAGCCCCGCCACAAAACGCCGGAATCGAGCTACTGTGGAGGAAAGAGAGCTCCTGGAAGGAGAATCTATAGGTGATGGGAACTCTACGTGAGCACCATAAGGCGGTTCCTGCTGCTCCTGCGGTGGCATTTGAACGAAGATGGGCTGAGGATGCTGTGCTTGATAGACGGGAGCAACATAATGGGCAGTATCATGCAAGGTCTGAATGCCATCCTCTTGCATAGGTGGGCCAGGATGCAGGTTTTGCGGTCTCCCAAGGCCAGGGGACGGCGCAAGCGAGGGCGTGGTCACCGAGCCAGGTAATGGGGGTGGGGGTGTGAATGACGGTGACACGGTGATAGGTGGTGGCATTCCTGGAGACCGCCCAGGCGAAGGAACATGTAAAGAAGCGGGAATGACGGCAGGAGTTCCGCTGACACTCGCTGGTCGCACGTAAGGCGACGTGTATGGGGTGGATGCATGCTGTGGTTCCATCACTGCCGGGGTCGGGTCTCCATAGACCAAGGGTGAACTCTGAACACTGAATCTGGGTTCAGGCATCTGTACCGTACCGTGAGAACCCATCCTCCCAAGCCTCTGGGAATCCAACCCAGGAATCCTCTTCAGGTGTTTCAGAAAGCTTTTCATCAAACGGGCTCCGCTACTTTTTGCGTGCGGGCGCGGTTGGTACGGGTCTACATCTTGATATTCTCCGTATGGGTCACCATCTGGCACCATGTGCTCCGCAATCTCATGTTCAGTGGGTGCTGGACTGGCTTGCGCACGGCCGATGACAGGTGTTGGGAGATTCAAGGGCTGAGGAGGGGGTGGAGCTCGGGGTGAAGATACCGATATCCTCGGTGTCTGAGTATGAGACGTTTGGGGTGTGGGACTGGCGGAATGCTGCGGTGCTGAGTTTTGGATCCAGGTCACGTCGCTGATTCTGGGAGTCTGGTTTGGTCTGCTGTATCGATTCCTACGAGGTGAGGCGGCATAGTGTGCACTACCTTCCTCTAATTCCTGGTCAAAACCTGTGTCAACGTGCACGCCGCGTGGAGAACGATAGTCTCTGTATCTCATTCGTAAACACGAAATCGGCGAGGTATCAAGGTGATAGATAGGAATCGCTGGATCTAAATGATGGGTGGTAGTCTGCTGTGCTTCAGGCTGCTGTGTGTTGGCCTTGCACTAAGTACCAGGGCGGACAGAACAAGAACGATTAGAGACTACATTTAGCCGCTTCAGTCGAACCACCTACACCTCAACGAATTCGACAAATTTGTTCACGCACGGATTCGTCCTCGTTCCTTCTCGTGTTTTTGGAAGAAAGAAACTCTTGTTTCCTGCTTCGAACATGAAATTACCGCCACGCTTACCCTCTGATTCCCTCAGCTTTGGTACAGTGGGTCCCACAACGTAGAATTGGCATTGTAACAGTCCTTTACTTGCAGTGTTAGGACCCAGATGAAGTGAACGTTTCAGTCGTGCGGACCTTCGAGTCTGACAGCCAGAAATTTCGACTTCACCCAGACAAGAACTTCCGAAACAGTGGTACATACATAAGTCAGATCTGACAGGAAACAAAAAACAGTGAAAAAAAAAACTGGGCTCAACCGGGAATTGAACCCGGGTCACGTACATCTTCACCACCTTTGTGGCGGGGTAACACCCGAAGCACGTATCATGCTACTAGACCATTGAGCCGTGTCAACCTTGACCAATCTGAACTACATAACAGCACGTTCAACATTAATGTTGGGTGTTTCCGGCTTGTCCCAAGTCGCCCCAGACTGAACAGAGTGAGGGCAGCCCTCATTGCATTCTACTAACCCCACCATGGTTCAACATCATCCCTCGACCTAGTCCCTATGGAACTGAAAGATCATCGTCTCAATCATCAACTCACTCTGTAGTTTCATCTACATGTGACGAACTTCCTTTAACTCGCTCGCCGTCTGTGGCGGCGGTGGGACCCAGCCCTGCGTCGGAGCCATCAGTTACGTCCGACTCTTCAATCAGACGACAGGTTCCTGGACCCCTGTGCGGCGGGCTAGACACCGCGCTATGTCTTGGTTGATAAGCTGCTTCAGGCTTCTGCTGTAGCGACTACCCAAGCAAAGCTTCGACAAATGAACGTGGACAACCTCATTGTTGAGTGTCTGGTATGTTCACCATCACCGTTATAGGTTAGTGATGGAGGTTTCTCATCTTGCGGATGAATAATTCAGTGCCGTACGTTCTACACACCAAGAAAACTTGCGTTGGGCGCGAGAGACCAGAGATTACTGGAAGCCGCGTCAGAGGAAACAGATGCCACTAGAAAACAACTAAAGATGCCCCAGAGGTTGGTCATCTCGATAACACATAAGCTCGGCGCTCTTTCCAGGCAGGCCACCAACAACAACAAGCTTTTCGACGCACTGGTGGAAGGCGTGAAAGAACATGATGGGGTCAAGGATTCTTGACAGGACCTAGTCCTATGATTTTCAAGATGCACCATTAATGAACACAGCGTAATGTTAACAGAGAGTAGTCATTTCTCCTCGTCCCAAGTACTGTCCCGTAACACACAAACAGCTAATACTGCAGCACAACAAGTGGAACAGATCGACAAATCACAGTGATGGAAGGGTCCATTCCCTCGCATAAAAACGAATAAAAAAATGATGATGTGGAACCGCAGGCTGTTAGTTCGTTACCCAGAATCGAACTGCCTGACATGCACCGATCTCGGGGTGTAAAAGCACAGCGGAAAGCCAGTATTGTAGTTGCCGTCTCCGACGGTCCAGGAAAACAGGTCGATAGCGTGCCAAAGGAGATTTAGGGGGTAGCGCTGGCACAAAGTGTTGTTGATGCCGCTTGAGATGCAAGGTCAGACCAACGTGAAATTGAAGAACAGCATGAAATGTACCGGAAGACTCTGCCTTAGAGCCTGATATAATTCGACAAAGGCACTATATCGTTTGTGTGCGTGAATGGTCGTTCCCTGAGAATGAATGAGTGGTGGTGGGGGGTTATTTAATGGTAATGCAAACAACCGACCTCTTTCGTTCGTATTACACAGTCATATACTTCTCCGCCGAGTCAGAAGACAAACTAACGTCCGCAAAGATAGGAACTAACCAACATATGCTCCACCAAGCTTATCACCGACGTTTGTCCATCCACTTATCTTGACATCCCGAGCAAAAGAGTGGCTTTCTCCTGAATTATCTTCTAACCATATGTCACGGGAGAATATCGATGGAGGGCCCTGAGGTGACCGGGGCACAGAAACCCTTGATGCCCGCATATCCCGGTCCTGCACTTACAAATTCAGCTGGCGCGCCGGGAAAGACGAAATCCAAAACGCACATCACAAAGTTCATCATAGAATCGGGATTCCTCTGCGACATCAATTGTGTCTGGGATGACTACCAAGAGCCCGGTGGTGTTTCGGAATGGATGCGAGGGCGATGCGGCGCCCGATGAACTTGGAGACGGCATAGCAGCAATACCAGGGGAAAGAGGGGAAACAATAAGACTGTGACAATATGACCTCGTCGATATGTGACGTTGAAGACGGAAATCGGAGCACGTGCCGTCCCCCACGCCTCACCATCCGAAACTTGTTCGAAAGTTACAAGTAGTTTGCCATCGGCACCACTACGGTGGCTCAACGTTTCCAAAGGTCTCCAGGCTCCCGTGGTCCCCATGACGGTGAATGCGCAGACATCCTGGGATTTCCGTGCGACCGTCCTCGATACCATGCCTCTTGGTCGCCCTTGCCTCGCACGTCGTCCTCCGAATCCTACACTTGGCTGATTCTGTGCACAGCGCATACACAAGGAATCAGTCCACTTGTGTGTCTGGCAGTGGGCGCAGTGTAAAGTTGGTCGCTGGGGCCTATCCGAGCAAGGGAGTCAAGGCACCCTGAGATGGACGTACGGCTGTCATTGCCTAACGCGAGACAAATCTGTAAGTACGTGGGGATACTACATGACCCACTGTTACGGTGGGACGTTGTTATGTGGCACAGAACACGAAGAACATCTCCGATTCCAATACATGATTTACAACCGTCTATGCGATCACCGGTACACAAATAGCATGGAGCCTAGTAACATCTAGCGATGGAAAGCTGTTGGGTTGGAGGCGTGCAGTGGCGGCACTCTGTCCTCCTCCAGATGAATGATCGACACGTTCTTCGAGTCCGCAGCCAGAGACGCCAGCTCCTCCATCTGCGACACGTCCCATTCCAACCCATCCACATCTCCCACTGGCGTTGGAACGACGATGGCGTCTTTCATACCTACGACTCTCTCTACCTTGTGTTCGCAGGTCAGACACTTCATCTGAAGCATCATGATCGCACCAAGGCAAGCACTGCAAGCTGTATGCGAGCAAGGGCGGAAGACGCAAACCGACTGTATTTTCGAATGATTGGAGCACGAGGGGGGGTGGTCAGGATCGATCTCGTCGGAGGGCTCGGCTGGTTTCTCTGCATCAAGCTGAGCTACAGACTTGATGGCACTCAGCGGGCTGTTGGCGTCACCAGAAAGCGCCAAGGTATGATCATCGCTGAGCTGGAACCATGGGACATTCGGTTGTTTATATGTGGACGCCGATATAGGAATGATCGGGGCTATGATGCCAGTTATCAGCTAGACGATCGCCGTAAGCAAGGGAAAGTCTAAGGGTATGTTCTCCCACCTCCCACTCTTTCGGGGTCACGACGTGGACAAAAAGCCGTTGCCCGCTTTCCTCATCGTAGACCTGAAACACAATGAGACGGATGGCGGTGAACAAAGAGAGACGGCATTTTATACCCTGACATGGTTTGTGTCCTCGTAAATGCGCTGGGCACTAGGAAATGTTGGTGTCTCTGCGGTAGGATGAGCCATGTATACTTACATGTTCCCACCACCAGCAAGTCCCAGGCCCTGGGATGACAACCGAATACCCAAAGCCACATGGGCTGTTGAATCCGTCCATACGACTGGCGATAGATGCGGTTCCCAATTCGCTGATGAAGCTGACATTCGTCCATCGCCAAATAACGTGGCTCGGGATGGGCGGGGAAAATATGAAGCTTCAAACACGATGGAGCCAACTGCCTTGCTCAGATAGCTAGATAATTCATCGCGACGATCGTGAGTGACGAAAGAGGGCAGTCCGTGACGAGGCTGTAAATTCTGTAAAAACGTCAACCGTAACTCGTCTCCAGCAACAAGGGAAAGTTCGGCAGGGGTCTTGGTTTTCTCGAGGAAGACATCCGTTTTGTTGTCTAGAACAGTGAACTCCATGTCACGGACAGGGAAGATGTCGAACTGCAAGCCCCCATGTTCGGCTTTGCCTGTGACTTGTTCCTCTACAGTGTAACCACTTCCATGGGACATCCCAACAAACTACATCGTCACCATTGAGTGAGCGACAGCAGGGCGCCGAGGCAGGAACTTGAACGCACTTGTCGGACAACCCCCGAAGCAGTCATGATACCGTCCAGCCAAGGTTGCAACCCTGCAACTACATAGTCTTGCTTGCAGTTGGGCGGTGTCGGAACACTGTTCGTAACCCCAGTGAGAGCGTTGACCCCTGCCTCACATCAGCGTTGAACGATGCGATTATGGTTGCCAAGGCATACTTGCCACCAACAGATACTTTTACTGCAGGACTCGTGCCCAGACTGTCGAAGGATATCCACATCGCTTCGCGCTCGAACATCGGCTGGGTCATTGTTGGAATAGAGAAATATCAGAATGATCGGTGCTAGCTGAGGACGTACCATCATAACTCCCCCTTCTTCTTCATTGCCTCGGGAACTCGATTTCCGAACTTCATAACTGGTTCAAG
>MU121007.1:0-50487 GCA_014904835.1 Paxillus ammoniavirescens | reverse complement strand
ATACGCACCGGAGGCAAGTTAGACGGACAAGGGGCATTGTCTGGCACCCTCAATGTCCGATGGAACTGAAACTCCACTCCGCCAACGACAACCCCCCGTTTGTCATCAGTCAACGTCGCTAACGTGTGGCCCGGGGTGGTAGGTTGCGTGGCAAGGTTGTGGTAGCGAATATACTTGTTGAAATAATGAAGGATGGGTGTCGACCTATCATCGGAGGGTGAGCAGAGGAATATCCGTCAAAAGGTAGTTCGCACAGCGAGATCTGCAGGCCTTCTGGAGCAAGCGGATCGAACGACGTCGCTTCCGATACCTTGACAATAATGCATTCACCCTTTACTTCGAGTCTATCGGGAACCCGATACCCTACAGGCTGGTCAGCACCCTAATCCTTTCATCTGCGGATCATCGGTTAAAGGGAATGTAGGCGTACCTTTGTTTTCAATCACATGCCGGAGATGCTGAAATTCGGTTCCAGGATCACATTGTTGATCTCTGGCGAAGCACCTGGCGTGGCCAGTGGGATTGCTAGGTCTGTAGTCGTTGGCCTGCTCCCCGACGAGAAAGACCCGTCATGGCGAAGTTTTAGTCCTTTTATGACGACCTTGGCAGTGGTCATCTGGTACCGGAAGCGGGCTAACATATCTATGGTTCTCTTTGCCTGACCTCCAATGCTGACAAAGTTCTGGATTGTGAAATCCTAATAATCATGAGCCTGTCTGGGTACGCTTTCCAGCGAGGGGACTGAAACTACCTGCGCTGACCCCCCTCGGATAAGATTAGTTTCGTTTTGAACATGCGCTGCGTTCGAAATTGTTCTATTCATCCATGTGTGAACAAAAAATAAAACCAAATTAGGGAGAGCATCACATACTCGAGGCATGTAGCGTTCATGTTCTCCTTCTCATTGAGCTGTGCGAGCTGAAGCGAATTGAGTCACCGACAGCAATATGTATGACTAAACGAACCACCGTCATGATTTCCCAGCCGGAGTAGGCGACTGCTTCTCCGCTATGAACCTGGACCACTGTCTTAGCAGAGGTGAAAAATTTCAACCCATCAACCATACCTCTCACTTAGTGCAGAGACCTACATGACATCAGTCACAAACTGATGAGACGGGACATGGGCACATACTACTTGCGATCCAAGATATTGGTCAATGTCAGTCCTCAACCGGTCCAACGCAGCACGAATTTCGCTTCGATTCCATGTCCGGTCCCCTAGCGAACGTTGCAATTCCATTCGTATGATCCTTTCCGCACGTTTGACGAGACTTCAAGTCGACGGTATATGCATCAGCACGTCTGGATGTTACCCGAATAAGGTGTTACTTACTGCAGTAACGCGAGCATGGCAGCATCTAAACTATGAGCAGGAGCTGCACCCGTCCTGCGGCCCTCCTCGATGGCTTGGAGGAGGTAGAGCAAGCGTTCGGATGTCCGCCGAAAGTCTACATGATTGTCTCGTACCTGTGGTTCCTTGCAATGAACAAACATGTGGAAAGGGTCAGCAGTAACTGTGCAATAGACCTTCGGCACCACGCTAGCGATCCAATCAATACTAGTCCGCGCCTCATCTGGGGTAGGGTACGGGCGAAAACTCTCCGGCGTGATATTAACCTGAACCATGTTAAAAACACCTCAGGTACTTGGGGTTTATTACTGCGCTTTTCAAAAGCACGTGGAAATCGACGTAGTGCAGAATGGAGGCCCGGCAATGTCCGGCTGTGAACATTGAAACAGACCCTTGGTACTACGCTATTGATGTAGTCGATGCTACTCCACGCCTCGTCTGAGGAGAAGGTGCGCATAGGATGCTGTTGGGTGTGCTACCAGACAAACGTGAGGCCGGGGCTCTTCCTCTCGATAATGGGGAACAAAAAGAAAGAAAGCCATCGCACAAAGAGCAGCCCAGGGTCGAGCTAGGCTACATAAGGAACTGCGACGCTCCATCTGATGGAACCGTGGCAGTGGGTCCTTACTTAGGGTGACTTAGAAGGCAAGCGGCCGCCGGCTATGACTGACTTCAATTGGTAGCAGTACTAGTGTAAGGCAGGCTTGCTAATCTGAACGGGTCGGCTCAGGCGAAAATCATGATTTGTTCGTGGTCGTGCTCTAGCTGGATCAAGTAGACCATGCCATTTGTTAGTCGTGTTTATCTTACCTAGGAATCCTTCCTCCATCTAGAATTCACTCCAAGGCCTTGGCACAGGTAGCTCACTCGAATCCGTATTGCACGACTTCAACCATCAAGCAGCCGCCCCCTGAACTCCGAAACCTTGATGCCCTGCTCTGTACATTCCAGGAAAGTTAAACGACGATTCGGAGGCGGCAGTCAAATCAATCATGCATATGGGACCATGAGACCATCAATTCACCTGGCTGGTGGGTGTTTCAACTTTCGGCGAGTTTACCTATCGGTGATTTCTGAGCAAGCCTTGCGTTGAGGCACAATGGGACTCTGTTCCTTGTATATATGGCTTCGCATTCGCCTGGACAGGCCACGCAGACTGTATACGTCAAATTCATACTGCCATGCATAAGTTCCTGGGTCGATGGGTCGAAGTTCTGCTTCGCCCGCCACTCAACATGTTTTGAAACCTATTGATTTTCCTCGCTTTGTGGACTTCCTCGTCTTCCAGGACCTTCCTCACCGTCATCATCTGTCTCATGTGGCCCCGACACCATTTCATCGTTCCTGTCAGATTCTAACGACGATGAATGAGATGACACCTCAATAAGTCTCCCCATCATTTTCAGTGTTATCGACGCAGCGAAGCCCACGATTGCAAACCCGCTTTCGCGCTGCAGAAGGCCCGACCCGGGAGGTACATGTCAAAATGCAGAACCAGAGCCGACGGGCCCAACTTCAGGAGCTCCAGTGCTGTTAGTCTGTGCCGGGCAAGAGCGCCCAGAGGTCACCAAAAGAGGAATCAACGACTCCTGAGATGACCTTGTCGGGTGAACCGGCGACAGCATCTACTTCTTGTCCAGACTGCCAGGATGACCGTCCTGCACGATGGCTACATATGGGCGATTTAGGTGCCACATGTCACCCCGGGCCTTGCAATGCAGATCCGCATCAGATCCGCTGTGTTATTGGTAACGACCACGAGGACAATCCAGACGAGAGCGAGGAACTACCTTAGGTCGACGTTCTCCAGAAGTTCGGCTACTGAAACCAGCTTGATAAGAAAATAACTCTCCTCTCCGCCGACGGATGAAAGTGTTGGGCGAAACTAGGTATGAGATGGGTCTCGCAGGGTTCGCTTTAACGACTGATAATATTATGACTGGAAGTAGTACGCACCCAGAAACGGGTGAAGATATCGACAAACCAATGGTTTCGGCAAGAAGGGATGAAGCTCGGGCAATGGGTAAACTCTCAGGTGAGGTCAAGTGCTTACTGGTGGTAAGTGTTTAGGTGCTTTAGTTAGCAAATAGAAGTGATGAGCCATGCACTTATTAGTATCACCACTGGCAGCCGCACTGATTAGAAAAGTATGCCAAGATGGATACATTGGGAGAGGAATTATCGTGACAAGTGGTCTTTACGGACCACTAATCCCCCACGGTGTTGATGTGCGACAGACCATTAGAAGCAAATGGGGGAAACAGTCTGCATGCGGTGGGACGAGTGTCCAACAGGGGTGCTGCGGGTTTATCTCGTAGAAGAGCGTGCAGAGTATTGTCCCAATGATTTTGAGGACACCGCGTATCTGGACATTTTGGTCCTCTTTCTCCGAGTCCTCAGCTCGCCCGTTAGCCAGCACAACCTGCATATAATTATCAGCACCAAAGCAAGAGCCCCGACTCGTCACGTCAGTCGTGAATGGAAAATGACCTCAGTGAACCCATCTGATCAGGCGGTCGCGCAGGGAATGATTACCAACTTGTATATGATATAGTAGTAGGTGGATCAACGACAATATCGTACAAACTTCTGTAGACTCATCAACATGTGTTTGATACATGTGCACAGTTTACTTACCACTATGTCAGTCTATCATTTGTTCCTCTATTTACAAGAGCTCCGACCCAGAGGTCACGCTAGTAGGAGCGATGTAGAGCCGCTGTCCAATGTGGTTTGGAGGAGGATTGCAGTGCCGGTACTCTATCCTCCTCCAGATGGATGATCGATACGTTCTTGGAGTCCGCAGCCAGAGATGCCAGCTCCTCCATCTGTGACACATCCCACTCCATCCCATCTCCACCCCCCACTGGTGTTGGAACAACGATGGCATTTTTCATGCCTACGAATCTCTCAACCTTGCCTTCACAGCTCAGACACTTCATCTGAAGCATCATGACCGCTCCGAGGCAAGCGCTGCAAGCTGTATGCGAGCAAGGGCGGAAGACACACACAGACGGTATTGTCAAATGCTTGGAGCACGAAGGCGGGCGGTCAGGATCAATCTCGTCGGAGGGCTCGGCTGGTTTCTCTGCATCAAGCTGAGCTACAGACTTGATGGCACTCAGCGGGCTGTTGGCGTCACCAGAAAGTGCCAATGCATGGTCATCGCTGAGCTGGAACCATGGGACATTCGGCTGTTTATACATGGACGCCGATATAGGAGAAATTGGGGCGATGATGCCAGTTATCAACTAGAGGATAACCGTAAGCAAGAGAAAAGTCGACGGTAGTATGATCTCCTACCTCCCAGTGTTTCGGGGTCACGATATGGACAAAGAGCCGTTGCCCGCTTTCCTCATCGTAGACCTGAAATACAATAAGGCGGGTGGCAGGGAACAAAGAGAGACGGCATCTTATACTCTGATATGGTTTGTGTCCTCGTAAATGCGCTGGGTACTGGGAAGTTTTGAGGCGCCTTTTATCTGGGATGAGCCATGTATACTTACATCTTCCCACCACCAGCAAATCCCAGGCTCATGGATGATGCACTGCTCTTTGACCTGCTTCTCTGGTGCGGTGGCATGGTATCTAGAACAGCGTTGTCATAGCGGAGTTGGGGGGGGAGGGAAAAATATGAAGCATCAAACACGATGGAGCCAACTGCCTTGTTCAGGTAATTCGATAATTCATTGGGGCGAAAGAGAGTGACGAAGGGAGACGGCCTGTCACGCTCGAGGTTCTGTAAAAAAGTTAATCGTAGCTCGTCTCCAGCGGCAAGTGAAAGTTCGGCAGGAGTCTTAGTTTTGTCAAGGAAGAAGTCGGTTTTGTTATCTTGAAGAACAGTGAACTTCGTGTCACGGACGGGGAAGATGTCAAATTGCAATCCCCCATGTTCGGCTTTGCCTGTGACTTGTTCCTCTACAGTGTAACCACTCCCATGGGACATCCCAACAAACTACATCGTCACAGTTGAGTAAGGGGTACGACGCAGTGGGGCGATGAGGCAGGAAGTGGAACGTACTTGTCGGACAACTCCCGAGGCAGTCATGATGCCGTCCAGCCAACGTTGCCGCCCTGCAACTACATAGTCTTGTTTGGAGTTGGGCGGAGTCGGAGAATCATTGGCAACCCCAGTGATAGCGTTGACCCCTACCTCCAATCAGCGTTGAACGCCGCGATCATAGTTCCAAGGCTTACTTACCCCCAACTGAAACTTTCACTGCGGGTCGATTGCCTGGACGGCCACGGAAGGATATCCACATTGCTTCACGCTCGAACATCGGCTGGAATATTGTTGGAACAAAAAAATGCTAGAATAATCCGCACTAGCTGAGCGCATACCATTATAAACCCCCCTTTCTTCCTCATTGCCTCGGGAACTCGATTTCCGAACTTCATAACTGGTTCAAGCGGGAACAGTCCCAGACTCTAGACGCCCCCATCAGTCACCCTCAGAGTACTCCGCCAGGCTTATGACAAACATAGCGAGAAAAAAAAGAAAAAAAAAACGCACCGGAGGCAAGTTGGATGCACGAGGTGCATCGTCTGGCACCCTCAAAGTCCGATGGAACTGAAACTCCACTCCGCCAACGACAACCCCTCGCTTGCTATCACTCAACGTCGCTGACGTGTGACCCGGTGTGGTAGGTCGTGTGGCAAGGCCGTGGTAGCGGAGATACTTGTTGAAATAGTGAATGATGGGGGTCGACCTATTGAAGGGGTGAGCAGAGAGGAACAGTCATCAAAATGGTTCGCACAGCGAGATCTGAAGGCCTCCAGGAGCAAGTGGATCAAACGACGTCACTTCCGACACCCTCACAATGATGCGTTCACCCAGTGCGTCGAGTTTGTCAGGAACACAGTAGCCTACAAGCCAGTCAACACCCAAATTCTGTTGTCTGCAGATCGTTGGAATGGCGGCGTACCTTCGGTCTCGATCAAATTGTGGAGATCCGCAAATTCGGTACTCTTCGGAAGTTCCAGAACCACGTTGCCGTTCTCTCGCAAAGTCACGACACCGGCCAGTGAGGTTCTCGGGTTCGCAGTCGTTGAGCTGCTATTCGACACGAGCCCGCCAGGGTGAGGTCGTAGTCGCTGGATGATGACCTTGGCAGTGGTCGCCTGGTCCAGGGAGCGGGCTAACAAATTTACAACTCCAGTCACCTGACCTCCAATGCTGCCAAAGCCTTCCTGATATGATCCTGAGGGGATATGGGGTCTGAGAAACGAAACTCCTCGAACTGGACGACCAGCTTCGTAACGAACATGCGCTGCGTCTAAAATTCGTCTGACCCACCATGATTTTAACGAAAAATCAAACCAATCAGCAAGAGCGTCACATACCGGGGCCATGCAGCTTTGATGTTCTCCTTCTCATCGAGCCGTGCAAGCTGAAGGAAATTGAATCACCCACAGCGTTATCCACCTGAGCATTTCTGAACGAACCTCCGTCATGATTTCCTCTGTTCCAGCTGGAATAGACGACCGCCCCTCAACTCTGAACCTAGACGACTGTGTCTTAGCAAAGGTGAATCTCTTCAACATATCAACCATACCTCTCGCTTAGCGCGGAGATCTACACGAAATGAGTTACAAACTAACGAACACGGAACATGGGTACATACTACTTGCGATCCAAGATATTGACCAATGTCGGTCTTCAACCGGTCCAACTCGGCGCGAATTTCGCTCCGATTCCATGTCTTGTCTCCCAGCGAACGCTGCAATTCCATTCGTACGAGCCTCTCCGCACGCTTGATGAGACTTCAAGTCGACCGTACACACATCAGTATGTCTGCATGACCCCAGAAAAGGGTGTCACTCACTGCGATAACGCAAGCATGGCAGCGTCTAAATTCTCAGCAGTGGCTGCACCCGTCTTGCGGCCCTCCTCAATTGCTTGGAGGAGATAGCACAGGCGTTCTGATGTCCGCTGGATATCCACATGGTTGTCCCGCACCTGTTATGCGATGATTGGAGGCGCCAGCAGTAGGAGTAACTGTGAAACAGACCTTTGACACCACGCCAGCAATGTAATTGATGCTACTCCACGCCTCGTCTGAGGACACAGTTGCCATAGGATGCTATAAGGTGCGCTACCGGTCAGGCTTGAGAAGCGGACTCTACTTCTTGATAGAGGAAGAAAAGAAAGGAACCTCGAGGAAGGCTGGCTGTTCCCATTGCCTCCCAATCGTGCGGCATGGGTCATCGCCTCGGCAGCCGAGCCTTGTTTGAAGGTCCTGACATACCCTGGGACTTCGCATGTCCGCATTGGATGTGCGGCCTAGCGCCCAAAGGTGGTGAGCGTTAGTCGAGCTCTTGCCGAGGTCTGCGCTGGGGCTTGCTTGCCACTGGGTAAGTACTTTTATAACACTGTCCATGGCCCCCAATAGGCGCTTGGGCTTCGATAGGTCGCCAGAAATTGAAGACGAATCCAGTGTAGAAGAAGTTTGTGCATGAGATGAATCTGACGACTTCAATAGTCGCAGAGCTTACCGGCATTTTGTTAGCTTACCGTCATCAAGTGACGAAATGTCCCGTTCTAATTTTATTGTTCATACACCACCGACATCAAGAACAAGAAAACTACAATATTTACTTGGCAACCTGACTCTCCAAAATAGCTTTAATCATAGCCCCACCAATCTTATTCGCCTCCTCAAACCTCGACTCAAAGAACGTAGCAGTCTTCATGAACCGATCCTTGTACAACTCAAAGTCACCAAACGCGACACACTGACTCCACCCGCGAGCCGCCACGACGAACTCCAGATCATGCGACCGGTGGGTCACATCGTGTAGCGATGCTAGGATAGCTGCGTCCAGACGGGCAGCAGAACGGAAGAGGTACTCGGCGACGCCGATCCACATGCGGAAGACGGGGGTCGCAGCGAGCGCGAGGTGATCAAAAGGCTGGATAGAGAGGCGCGCCCAACAATCCACCATCGCAAGTAGCGCAAGGTGGGAGTTGTTCCCCGGAGTCCCAGTGGGCGAAGGCGTACGTTTGGGATGTCCGCCGATCGTAAATTGATCGAGAATATCTTCGGTGAGGAAGATAGACGTCGACCCGCCCTCCTCATTTTCTTTCGTTCCGAATACCTTCTCGCGTGCATCGTAAACGCGCTTTCGTAGACCGTCTTGGTCACCGGCGAGCATGAGTTTGAATAGGTCGGTCGCGCTGGATGCGTATGTGTCAATCTGGATCTTGGCAGAGGGATTTAAGATGGCCAGGCCAGCGTAAACGTGCCATTTGTTGGCATAGATCCGGAGCATGATGTTGACTTTGACGGTCTCGATGCCTCCGACGTACTGGCCTTGTTCCCATGGATATGACTGCTGAGCGGCCCAGGCTGTACCCATACTGACACGAGGTGCATGAGCGTGGGTCGTTGGTCGCGAGGGTAAAGAGACCTACGTCAGGAAAGCAGCATGGGTGACCGCTTGCACGTTGGCTGTGACGAGGTCATGATCCTCATACGTGAGGTAAACATAGCGTGATTTAAAGCATTTAAAAATGCTTTCTACAATGTTTACACATTCATTAGGGGAACGATGCTGCATGATAACCTAGAGAGAGATATTAGTATGCGGGGGTTACTCAGCATGGCGCACAAAACACACAAAAGGCTGGCCAATCGGCGAAACAGTGGGTCCATGTAAGGAATGTATGGAAACAATGTAGACGTCCGCTGGCAGGTACTTTTCAAAGGCGGCTTTTTCGGGCGCCTTGACGGACGTCTGGCCGGAGACGATGGCGCCGACCTTGGTTGCTACGTGGGTATGTCCGCATTTTCGGATTTCCCACAGAATGATAGGGAGCGTAGCCGGGGTGTCAATCAGATATGCAAAGTCATGTCATGGAGAAGGTGAGAATCGGTTGCATCGGATAAGTGTGTTGGGGGCGTGTTGGTACTTACAGGGGCCGTACTGTGCAACCACACGATCAATGTACTCGGCTTCCACGGAATACATGATGAAGTCCGATATTCTGGAAACGGCGTGACCATCTGGGTGGACAGTGATTCCGGGAACATCTGACAGAGTACATTGTCGTGTGAATAAAAGAGTTCGGAAATGGGCTGGAAAACTGTGCGTCACCTTGGAATGTGCGTTTCAGGGACTCGAACTTTTCAGGGAGATCACAAACGCTGATTCTTGAGAGACGTGTATGTTAGACAGTGAGATAGGGTATGGGGAGAGGTTATACTTCTTCCAGCCAGCCTCGGAGAGAAGTTTGGCGTACATGGTGCCCATGGCACCCATGCCGATCAAACCTATTGTTGGCTGCTCCTCGATGGGATGATTTGGGGTAACGTCAGTAGGAATCATGACTGGTGAGCGACTGCTCTACGATGAACGTTGGCGATGGTGATAGAGGGAGAAAGAAGAGGGAAGAGGTTCATATTTACCTCGCGCAGTGCGCATCAAATGGGGGCAGGGAGCGATTAGTCCGAACCCGACTTAGCTGCACGCACCGCTCGTTGAAGCGATTTACTACTAGATATGATAAGGGGAGATTGTACGCTGTAAGGTATAAAGTACTTGCAGATTCCAGAACATGCCCTACACTACGGTCACTGCCAACAGATGGGGGTTGGACTTGTTGCCAGTGATGCAGATCGGTGCTGCAAGCAACGCCCGAGCTACCGCAGGCTACCGCTTGCCAAAATGATGATAGTCATCTCCGAAATGACTAGCGAAAATATTTATCATTAATATTGTTTTTATCGTTGGTTGCGATGCCACTGCCAGGGGGTTGCCATATTAAATATTTTTGATCGACACACCGACAATGTGCCACACGCGACCGAGTAGCCAACATCAGCTGTGCTTTTTGTTCAAGTGTTACGGTTCTCGGATCCAAGCTGTTCTTTTGATTCCACCAAAATCAGCCCTTTCGTCTCGACGACGGAATACTTTCTTTTCTCTCTCAGAACAGTGCTGAACTTATTTGCAAATCTCACTGAGGTGCATTTCGTATCTGCCGTCTTTTCTTAGTGCCGTTGTCTGACAGCCAGCGCAGGTTGCAAGTCTGGCTCTTGCAAATCTGCCTATTTCCGTAAGTCTCGTCTCTTTGTGCTCGTGTACCTCCTCGTGCACCTGTTATCGGTCCGCGAACGTGGCTGACGAACCATGTACAGTGAGGTGTCTGGACAGCTTTCTGACTCGAGGCGTGTTCCATTTCCAATATACCAAGAAAAGGCGTATGCAGAGGTAGGCCTGTCTCACCTGCCTTGGGGCTGGGCGCTAGGCACTCACACCAAGTTTTACTTGCTTTTGCTCAGCATACTTTGATTCCCCTGGGACGATCCCCTAATCCACACTCGTTATCTTTATCCCACTCGTTTTCATCACCTTCCTTTCGCTAAAACACTAAACTCGACGGCGCACAGTCTGCGCACCCCAACTTCCTCTTCTCCATACAGATCCCGATCACACGGTGCGGTCACTGTTTCCGCAACTTTATTTTGGAATTTGGGCCTTCACTACGTATACGTACTCTGTTGTATCCTTGTTTGCTTATTCTTAGCGCTCCACTGCTCGATTCCACACCTGTCAAGGCGCCGCTTTTTTGCTCTCCAGGTGCGCAGATTTCACGGTCACCATCGGTTGGAGTATTATGTGCGTCCGATGTATCTTCTGGTCTGTCTCGATCTGCTAAACCTCTCTGATACAGGATATTGCTGGTCAACCCTTCCTAAAGCTTGGACATTTGGCATCAATTTGGTTGATTTCCCACTGTCCGTTCTATCACCTATAATAGGTGGTTTGGGTACTAACACCAAAACTCTAGATCACGATGTTCCCTGCATCGCGGGATGCCAGTGCTGGCAACTGCAGCGGATCGCTCCCTACAGATGATTATTCGTCCACAAGAGACAAATCCTACAAATCACTTGCTTCATCACAAGGGCCACAACCTCACACTCGTGGACCTAGGATATCTTCGCAATCATTACGAACCACAGATTCACATCACGATAATCTGACTATCACCGCACTAGGACGAACCCCGCAATCTCATATCCCAAGTACACATTCTAGCCCTGTCACATCTCCCTCCACCGGGTATGGCAGTAATTTTCAGAGCTCGCATTCGTCCGTTACCTCAGACTCGTCGCCGGGTGCAAGTACGGGGTATCGATCTGAATGTGGTGGACTGACGCCAGGATCGTCTTGTGCGCATTCACCAGTATATGAATCGACCTCATCTTCCCATCTACCTTCGTCTTTCTCGCGATCAGTAACAGAACCGGATCTTTTTTCTCCAACTCCACAACCACCTCGTAAACCTCATGCAGGTCGCTTACCCTCCCGACCTTCAACTGCACCGCATCGCCCGTTCACCCCAGCGCGCAACGGCGAGAGCAGCCTAGGAGACTTCCAGAGTCCGATACACGAAAAGACTGCCACACGGCTCTCCTTAGGCATAAAGAATCTCCTTGCCAAACCCGCCCTTCTCTCTCCCTCTCGTTTCTCTGTTAATTCGACGACGACGCTACCATCGGATAGCGTAGTATCTTTTCCCTCGCAAAACACTAACGTTACACGCACGAACACACCCCGCAAATGGAGACCGCCCGATCTTGACGTTTCAGCATGTCCCTCGATCATATCTACCCCCAATTCTTCCTCTCAACCAATAGATGCTCACCGTCGGTACGCGAGCGAGGCTGCCAAAGTGTATAGTTCGACCGCGGGATGTGCACCGCCTACAAGCCAGGAGAGTCTCGATCTATCCGGCCACAGGGCCTTCCCACCCTCTCGTGGAAGGGACCAGAAGCCTCGCAATGTGCTACGACGTCGTGGATCGGCCAAGCTTGTGAAGGAAAAGCATCGTGAAAGAGAGTCGATGGATAAGAATGCCCCTGCGTCACCAGTTGAACACGATGTAATGTCTAGAACGCCCTGCAAAGATCCCAAGTTCAGTGATGGAGTGGTACCCCTGCAGCTGACACCAGCAGGCGCCGTCGTCGAGGCGTACAAGCAGCAAACACTTCGTCGCCAAGATGCGTGCGCTCACAAGCAATTTGTGGACACTCAGGAGCTCGTGGCGAGCCCCCAGACATCCCAGGGTAGCGGAGAGGAAAACAAACCCGCGGATTCGCCAGTGCCTTACTACACCGTCTTTGGAACGTCTTCTGGACGGCGCGTCGCTGCCGGTGGTCCTGACGATCGGTGGAGTCGCTTTGAAGGACGCCCCCTTGATCAACGCGGGGCGGGAAAGTCTCCTCAGGCCGACGCTGGTAGTCGTAGCCTGACTCGCAAGGTTTCAAGTCGGTGGAAAAAGGTTAGGGGGGGCAGTGTGGCGCACGAAGAACCCCAGTGTCAATCAGATTTGGGCCATGCGAAGAGCAGACCGAGCCTCCAGGAAGTACTTTCTAGGGGAAGGTCTGCAGGGCGATCGATGGATGGTATGCCAGGCTCGCGGGACGAGGTGTGGGCAGGTCCGCTTGCGGGCCATGCACAGTCGGGGATGGATCAGAGGTCTGAGAAGGCTCAGACCTCAGGGAAAGAGGTTAGCGAAGGAGGGAGGTTATGGAAGTTGGTGAAACGGATCAGTACCGGGGGTTTGCGGGAGCGGTTCCATGCTGAGACAGCTATTCCTCCGGTACCTGCCATTCCAAAGGAACTCCTCGACAAGGTGAACCCAGCTGTTCGCAACGATCATTCGCCGGAGGCTACCCTGCGACATGCGTCAACCCCTCGTCAATTGTCTCGTCATCGTCAGTCGGGGTCATACCATGAAAAGGATAAGGATCGCGGTTCCGCACCGAAAGCTATTCCTTGGTCCCACCCCAGCTTGGCTACTGCATCGTCGTCGCCCAACTCGTCAGACGTGGCATCCACGCAATTCTTCCATAAGACACCTTCTGCTCGGTCCTCGGTGTCATCCTATGGGGAAGCCAAAGTTCCACCAGTGCCCGAGATCGTTCTTGATCGACATATCATCACTCCTCTGGAACAGCTGCGGTTAGGTGGGGACCACGTCGATCCCGAAGAGTCTAGGCCCCGCTCGCCACGTCGTGCCACCTCTGTTCCTGCTGGCCCTCACGCCGTAGATTGTACCAACACCGACCAACCATTACCCTCGTCGTCGAACAAGCTATGCCAGGGCGAAAGTTGCCCACTCAGTTCCAACTTGAAGCCGAAAAGCGAGTCTACAACTTGGTCACCCCTGGCTGATGGCGGCGTATCGCTCTCCCCCCCGCCACCGAGGCCGCAGCGAAGTTTGAAACGTGGTACTGGGAACTCAGGACCGACTTCGCCTGCTAGCCGTTCCGCCAACAACGCAGAAGGGGACGCTGTAGAGGCTCCCCAGATCGATCGTGCGTCTCCCAGTGCTCAAAGCGACGCATCGACCACCAAGCCAAGACCAAGGTCCAATTCGCTCACGTCCCGCTCCGCGAGCACGTCAGACCACTCACCCGATCGGTCGCACCTGACCTTCCGGGAACTACACGCTCCTCGCCGACCCCCTCTTAGTGAGCGCGAGAAGGCTGACATCTGGGACGACTTGTTAGCGCGGAGTGACAAAGCCGGGGGGACGCTCCATCTTGGCGTTGGCGAGCTCATGTCGGATAATATGCGGTTCTCTGGGTACTCTGAGATGTCTTGATCATTGCATGGGGTGCGGGTGCGGTCCTTGCATGGCATGATTTTTCTTCCTTCCTTTTTTTTTTTTTTTTTTTTTTTGGTCTTGTGTCACATATATATATACCCCAAACGCCCACATCCACGTACCAACTACTAGTTCCATCGATCGTTTTTTTGTGCGTTCGCGCCGAGCATTCATTGATCTAGATGCGCTGCGCTATATTTTCTGCTACTAGGGTTTTACTGCTTTAATGCGGCCAATGATGCTCAGTCTAGCGCCTTCTCCATGTACTCTGGCCGCTGGGTTACCATTGTCCTCCCACTCTGCTCGAAGCAATTGTACTTGCACCGTCCTGTCAATGGCCATGGCTGATTTTGACGCTGCGTGAGACCGCGTTGTTTAGGCCTATTTACGCGTCAGAAGTCACACGGTCACGAAATTGATTTCAGCACAAACGTTTGTCCAGTGAAACCACAGGTCCGAGTTTGTCGTGAACTCACTCGTTCGTTCCACACGTTCTCTCAGATCTCCAACCATCCCAAGCGTTATTCAGTCCCCTCACACGACCATGGGTTCTGTGCTGAGCTCCATCTCACAGACCGTTCTCGCAGCCACAGTCATTGGCGCAGCGCTCTACGTCTACACGCTCTACACTGATCCAAGCACACGTATCTTATCAGGTTCGAACCTCCCATCACGATCACCCACCACCAACAACCAGTCCACCCCCAAGTCTACCCCCAAGTCAAAACCAAAGAAAAAGAACAAGAACGACTCCTCAAACACAGGCACAGGCACGCCCCTCCCTCTATCCCTCCCCCAGCCACTCGTCGTCCCGTTCCCGCGTGTCGTCCCCGGCGAGTTTGAGGCACTTCAAGGGGCAGATGTTGGGGAAGTTGTAGTGGAATCTTTGCAGGCGTCCAGCAAAGGAAAGAAGAAGAAGAGGAAGGGGGATAAGGGTGGTGAAGCGGCGACGGAAAAGGGAGCTGGGAGGGTAACGGAAGCTGCAACGGAAAAGAGTTTCGCCGAGAAACGCACGCCCAGCACCTCCACCTCTTCCAAACCACAGAACAAAGCGCCTCCTCCTTCCAAGTCCCAGTCCCAGTCCCGCCTGAGATCGTCCCCTTCGTTCGACACCGACGGTTCATGGACACGCATCGAGCCTCAACGCCTCAAGCCCTCTAAATCAGGGACTAACCCAAACGCGCAGACGCTCGCTATTTCGACGGACGTGACGAACAGCGACATGGGCGCGTCCACAGCTGGAGACTCGCCAGTGACAGACGAAGCTCCTCGCGCACGCTCAACAAACGCAGACGCGGACGCGGACGCAGACAGCCGGCTTACGCTCGCTGAGAAACTCGTGTCCAAGCCTGCGAGGACAGCCGTAGACGAGTGAGTTTGGGCGTTTTTGTTTTATTTATTTTTCGGGTCGCAAAAATCGGACTGAGAGCTGATCGTTACTTGTATGTAGCATGCTGGCGCAGTCTGATTTCCCTACCTTGGCGCGTGTCATGCGCGTGCAGCCTCGGGCCGATGAGAAGCCGGCTCCAGGATTCACATGGGATGATTATGGGGACGTTGCAGAATTCGGGGGTGGTCATTTCGAGGATGCTGATGAAGAGGATGAAGGGGGGTGGGGAGTTGTCCAGGGTAAAAGCCGTGCTGGTAAATATATGATTTTCTGTCTTTTTTGCGGGAGCACTCACCCGTAAATTTAGGAAAGTCGAAGTCGACTTCAGCGGTAGATAAACCCGCTGGCACAAACTCTGAAATCATGACAAAAAAGCAGAGGCAAAATGCAAAGAAGAGGGAGTTGACCAAGGCCGCGAAAGCGGATGTAGAGGCAGCTCGACTGGCAGGACTCGCCAATCATAAACGTGAATTAGAGCGACTAAGGATCATAGAACACTCGCAACAGGGTGGGGGTAAACGTCCTAGTGGTGGTATGCAGGCTAGCGTCGATGACCGGGGTAGGCTCGTATGGGACTAGGACAACTGTCAGGTAGGTATAGTCTCGGACGTTAGTACATTATTTATTGCTCAGGAGGATGATCGGCGGATAATGTAACGAGAACGATGATCTCTGGATGCTGGATGTCGTAAAGGTCGTCACAAAGCAGTGTCCGCAAAGAAGGTCAGAAGCGAGGTTAAAGTGGGCACTACAAAAGGTAAAAATCATGCATCATGGCAGGTGCCAGCGGATTGGGACAAATAATTCTTGGCGTGGTCTACCGCATGTTGTGGAGTGTGACCGGTCGCTCGGAACCCGATCCTCGACAGGATCGGTCATCCCTGCAACACAGGTTTAACAATTGACGTGACCGTCAGCGCTCCGTGGAAGGACCTTGTCTTGGATCTCTGCTGTCCCTCGTGTCGCGGCCTGAGCCAAGTCCCGGGAGACCTACAGGAGATTCTCCGTATCGCCCCCGAGATGAAGAACCGGATAAATGGAGTGCCATGGAGGGCACTGACGGGCCTTCCATGGCAACATCTGATGGGCCGGTCGTCGGCGGGCGTTCCATCGTCGACGTCGAGTGCCGCGGGGCACCGCTGGGTCTTTCCAATCTTCTGGAGATGGGCGCAGACGCTCGCCCAGTGAGTTGAGCGTCTGCGCGCGGCAGTTTTTTGACTGCGCATCGGTGTTATACGGAGAGGTGATAGAAGCCAAGGAAAGGGGTGAGTGTCTCATCGTTGTGGGCGACTTTCCGTCGGAGGGGTGTCGAATATGGCCCGATCCACCACTTATTGTGGGAGGTTGTGGGGCCGAAGAGGAGGATGCCTGCTGGGCCCCTTGTGTCATGAGGTGGGGGGAGTTTGAAGGGTATTGTGGAGCTTTAGGTACATGTTCAGCTTGATAGGAAGCTGATGACGGCACTGCAGGTGGATAGAGCACTTGGCCCGTTGACGAATGACTGGTGTGATATGAAGAGACGTTCTCCGAGGATGGTGGCCCTGGCATATCAGATGACATTGGGTACAAAGGCACGTTTACGGCGCCTGGTGGAGCGGAGAAAATGCGCAAGACCATGGATTCCAATTGATCAAACTTTGCCTTGAGTTCTTCGTATTCTGTCCTACTTCTGGCCTTGAGTTCATCGTATTCTGCCCGTGTAACATATTTGTCCCTGGGACCTGGATATGAGCACCGTCCAGGAAAACGATGCCAAGTAAAACGTACACGGGCTCGAGAGAGCGCCATTGGCATTTTGTCTGCTCGCCGCGTCGTGTGCAAGGTCCACACGGCTGCGCCCTGGAAGAACAATCAGCAGTCCTGAAGATGGCGATGTTTACAAACGCCGAACCTGTCACATTTGATTTTCCGCCGCTTGCACTCTGTGACGCGGCGTGACAAAAGAGCAGCGTCGAGAGAGAAGACCGCGTGCACGGGAGGCGATCCGTGTTAAGAGTGAAAAATAATATATGACGTTGGAAAGACGTACCATTACAACTCAAGGCTTGACGGCGACGTTTCTTCTTAGCGGGACCCTGTTGCTCGACGTCACCCTCCACGTCAGAATCAATGGGGTCGCTTCGTGGATATATGCCGCTTTGGGAGGGGATCGTCTGGCTTGTATGAGGATCCGTCGATCCAGAAGGACCAGCATAAGCCACCGGAGGTGGATAACTATATGACGAAGATTCCTGCACGGATAGGTGGGATTGAGGTGCTCCGGAGGGAGGGAGATAGGGGTGCAGCTGACGTATGGAGGGGAGGGATGGCTGCTGATACTGGGTAGCAGATGGGGCGATGGGGCGCGCTTGGGAGTCAGGAGCAGATGAGGACATCATGAGAGGCGGATTTCGCGAAGTATTGCGCCCCGGGATGGGCAAGAGCCTATCGGGGTCCATTGGGAAGGGATATGCGCCAATGTGAGAAGTGAGCAGATAGGACCGGAAGAGTGGAGGAGACCAACCCTAGGAGGAAGTCAGAGATTTTAAGGGCTCTCCAAGATGACGGGGACTATTAATGTGGCTATCCTGTGTTATATAAGGGAGCCAAAGTGGGTCTAGTGTTTCAAAACGAGAAAACACTAATAAAGTTCGGATGTTAGAAACTAAGTTGACCCGTTCGGGACTTGGACGAGTCAAACAGCCGGTTTTGAGATGGATAGTTACTTGGGGGAAGACTGTCGAGATTGATGAATTATTCGCCCACATTCAGGTTCGGATAGTAAACGTTACCTGGTCGACCCCCTGCACGATGTTGGGGTCCAGCTAGTGTAGATAGATGTGGAAAGAAAAAGTCGAGTTTGTATACTGTTTCATACCCCGGTAGTGAGGGGGAAATCCAACAATTGACAGTTTGCAGATGCCCGTACAGGCACAAAGAATTTCAGTTCCGTAAGCATTTGACTTTTGGATTGATCTCGGTTCAATCCATCGTATCTCCGCGCAAGAAACTTGTTAGGGTTGCGACTACGGTCAAACTACGCTTAACTACTAGGCCATCTTTCTTCTACGATACAAGCCTCGTCTTTTCCTACCTACCACCTGCCTGTTTCCACATTGCACTCGATGCTCATCCAAGATCTACTTTAAATTTTTTTTTTTCTCTTTCCTCGCCCATTGCTAGAACAAAATTTTCCGTGGTCCTCGTCAGTCTCTTCATATCCGTAGACCCGGATGAGGCGGTTCAGGTGTTCCGCGACGACCCGGATCATACACTAGCCTTAGATTGTCAAGTAAGCTCAGCCCACCATATAACTTCCAATCTAACAATGTCCTCACGTTGCTATCATCTCCCATCTCAGTTGCTCGCTTCCCCTACACGGGTCTCCCCAACTTCCCTTTCGCCCTTTTATTCTGCCCTTTGAGCACATGACGCCTCGCTCAGCATCATATCACTACGTGCCTTCAACATGAGGTGAAGGCGTCTTTGATCATCATCTTCTCTATGGAACATCATTTCCAAACGCGACTGCATGCGCCAGTTGCCGTTCCATTCAGTC
This sequence comes from Paxillus ammoniavirescens, assembly GCA_014904835.1. NCBI lineage: Eukaryota > Fungi > Basidiomycota > Agaricomycetes > Boletales > Paxillaceae > Paxillus > Paxillus ammoniavirescens. The sequence continues at coordinate 31,584 of MU121007.1, read as the reverse complement.
GTGTATTAGTAACTACTTACAGGCACATTCAAAGGCGCTACGATAATATCCGACCAAGGTTCGTGGCTTGCTCTGGATTTTCCAACTTCGGTACGCAGCCTGATTGATCAGCCTGTATACCCTTTATCCAGTCCGCTACTTTTAGTGTCCAAAATGCTTCCTCGGACCATTACGAACTTCTGTGTATTCTTACTGTACATCAAGCTCGCTCCATTACTTTCTCAACCGGCTGCTACCCGCACAAGCCCGGTCCATGGTTTCTCACAGGTTACGTGCTCCTTTCCTCTCGTTACTTCCACTTGTGTCAGAAACCATCGTGCCATCTCAGCAATCAACGAAATTAGCGTCGCTTGTGCTCGTCGTCATTCAATTCCCTTGACATGACTGACCCGGGCCTGCAAAGTATTATTATCCTCTACAGCTCTTCTCCGCAAAAGCCTATCAAGCTCAGACGAAGCAGAGGCCACTTACCGCTAACTCCTGTGCTCTTTGATACCGTAATCTCCGCCTTTGACGCGAACAATTAGATCCCAGGTAAATGTTCATTTCGTTTCCATCGCACCTTGTCCGTCTTCATGGCATGGTGTCACGGGGACTCGACTGCTATCTGCTTTCCCCACACCACCGGATTCGCCAGCGTACCGGTAGAAGGCTAGGGCCGCTGCTTCGATTCTCTTCATGTCCCGGATCACGTGCACCGCATCCCAGCGCTTCTCGCGACTACATTCTCCAACTATCCATAACGTCTTCATCTTTACTGAATCGTTTCTTTGGCAATTCCTGTTCATTGACGACCCTGTATCGGATGAAGTCTGCACGTTTCCTCTATCGCCGCGACTTTGGAGATAAGGTGTACGATGCATCTCGCTTGTTAAACGACGCTCATCGCATTGTGTCACTGCCCCTGAGCGGTATTACCCCGTGGAAGTCCATCCTGCATCTTCGGTATGTTTCTAACTTGATGCACGGAAACTCCATTGCGCAATCCGTGGCACATACCGAACACGCTTTTACAGCGTGCATCACCACGGGTACTTGCGACTGACTCCGTTTTCTTATCTCCATTCCGGGATCCGTTTCCGAGAGCGCAAGCGCGTTTGAAATCTCGACCGATCCGGGAGGGTATAGCGCCGTTGGTGATCATCGCGGGACTTGGCGAGTGGCGAAAACAGCTAGTCGGACTAACATGACCTCGAATGTTATTACGAAGACTGTGCGCCTGACTCTTGACAAGTGACCGTTCAATGACTAGCCCGCAGCTGCATGGCGAACCTTAAATTGACCACTGCAATACGGACCGGGGGGGGCGTGTAACAAAGTTCAAGTCCGTAGTCCATCATGATCACGTCATTGTCATTTTCATAAACCCACCGAATGCAAAGGCTGCACAGACATTCATTGAATCCTATTAACTTGAGGAATAGGTTAGCTGGGCGCATCGCATAAGACAAGGGTGTGATGACATCGGTCATCGGTCATAAAAGTGCGTTAGTCGTGCGTGACCCGAGAACAAGGCGATGCCACATGCGAGACTGCAGTTGTCCCTCGGGACACACGGGTGGAACAATATTCGTGATCCATGAACGGGTCTTATACCCACCCGGCACTAGAGTACTTTCGATTGAACGTCGAGGACGAGATGAAAGCAGTTAAATTAAATTTCTCTCCGGGCTGAAACATCTCCGATTTATTTTTTTATTTTTTATAACTCTCTCCTTTCATTGACGCCATCTATCTAAGCTTCATCAGTAGAATCCTTCTTCCATTAAACTTATCAATGAGCAATCATAACCGACCTGTATGCCGAACAATTGTGTTGAGCCACCTGCCATCCCGAAGACGCCCCCATATTCTGCAACTTATATCCGAGTAGGCAACGTCGGTTCGATGGATGGATTGAATCTCGAAATTTAAAAAGCTAGGGTGGTGCTTGGAACCTGGAAAACGCCACCCGGTAGCTTCGTAATGGACACCCGCTCATGTCCGCTCACATAAACTCTTCGACTACCCCTTATCTGATCCACGAGGACGACAAGCACCGCCCACAATGACCAAGGTCCTCGCGACGTTTTTGCAAATTAGAGCCTCGCAGCAGGGCACCGAAACCGCGGGAAAAAGGTAGCGAACAGTATTCAGTATCCATAGCCTGATCCTTTTTCGTTTTCCGTCCAAGTTTGCAAAAGAAGGAGGTCCCAGCATACAATACGATATGCAATCGTTTCCATGTTTGGAGTCGGCTCTTTTGAGGGGCCGTGGAGATATCCCATGATATGTATCCGAGGGTGCTGTATAGACCCCAATCCGAGGCCTCACCTGATGCGGAAACGGACGCAAGTATGGTTTATTCCCGAGTTTCAGGGTCAGCGCTCGTCATGTGTCCACGGAGAGAACGAGATGTGAAAGCTGCTATTGCGATATCTCCGGGGTTTCGACCAAGGGCAAGGGGTGCGCTAGGTCAACCCCACAGCCGAATCCCCTCGACGAGTAACGCCACTTGGCTTGATACCAAGACCCTCTCACTTGGACGCGTACCCTTCCAGTCCTGCATCAAAAAGAGGCTGCGAGGAGTACGGTCTGTGGGGTTACGCGCGAGTCATTGCGCGGTCTGGAACATCCGTTCGAATCGCAGGGGCGTCTGTGTGATCAGTGGGGTACGAGAGGTGAGCTGAGGACGACGTAGCCCCCGCCACACACGCGCTTTTCTATTTTATCGCCGTTTTGCAGGAGGGGTCCGGTGCGCCCACTGGCGTACCTGTCCGTATCTAGCATCGTCAATGTCCGCGAAACGCGGAGGGGCGTAAGCCGTGTACAGCCCTTGGTGGATCTCGAAAGTGGGAAACTTTGTAGGTCCATACATAGCCATGTTACACCTGAATCGACCCCTAGTTGGAAATGTCAACATTTCAATGCTGTCAAGCTGCGGCTTCAACGTAGAACACCTTTGTATCCCCCTCTTTGACTGACGTACCTGTTGATACATGACTAATTGATATATGACAAGTGACGAATAAGCCTAACTTGTAGGCACCACAAACGCACTGGGAAGCCAAGAGCTGCTTGGGCAAGGACGACAGGAACCACAAGGGGAACTTGGTCAGGGCTGGGGTGACCAGCTGATACATTAGATAGATCCTGCGAACGGGACTTTGCGGAGTACCATGAGTGTCATTTCGTTCGTTACACCTGCGGGTGCACCCGCCGCAGGCAAGCTCCATCCCTCCAGATCTGTATAAATGCCGGATGTCATCAAACGGTCGTACCTGTGCTCTGGGGAACATCCCGAATGCCTGATCGTACCTGCGCCTCGCGTCTCATGTAGTTACCCAGATCTGAGGAGAACCTGTCATGGGGCCCATGGGGAAGTAGGGCTCGCAGGTACCACAACCAGCCTCCCTATCGGGGATACGGTCACAGCGTTGCCCCCACCGGAGATCCCACGAGCGTTCGAAAATAGAAAAAAAAATGGTGGAAACGTGTACGCGTAGCTAGGTCGATCTATTGTCCTTGAAGAAAAAGCGAAAGGAAATTTCCGATTCTTCCCTGGGACATTTATTTGCGTGAGATCGACGAGGAATCGAGAAAATTTTCTAGTAATCGGTTAGCTACGTTGAACAGGCTGAAGGAAATGGTATAATGGCGATCGTCATACATGGAAAGAAGGTTGCTCAGCTTTTTTTTTAAATTCTTTCTTCGGCGTTTCATCGTGTGCGCAAATATTGGCAATAGCAATAGCCAGCTAAATTACATGCGAATACCAAGATGGCACAGTACGTGGATCGATGTCAGTCTCCTGCAGTGCTGCGGGCTGGCCGGAATGTGGATCATTTTGCGAATGGACGTTAATGAACCCACCATAGAGCGAAAATACTTCGCTCGGTCCTTGTATGCACAAATGCAAACGACTGCGGCAGGTTAAATGTGAGCTCATCTCATCCAAAGTAGAAAAAAATTGTATCAGCTACGTGCGTGCGTGCGACGAGTAAGCTTCCAAGCAGCGCGGATGCTTTGAAATCATGGCTGTGAATTTCGAATGGGATGCCACGCAAAAGCACGTACGATTGTCGGCGGTCTTGGTAATCCAACCATATGAACGGGTTATGAAAGTTTGAGACTCGCCAAGTCCCGAAGGGATGGGAAGGCCTCCGAGACAGTTGAAACAAGTACGGAACTGACCAACGGAGAATGTGACATTGAAAGTACGAGTCGTGGGCACTTTTGTGGGCCAGTGCACCAGCAGAGCACGTTCCATTCGTGGGTCCGTTACTTTCCGTTTCTCATGGAGAAACACGGAACTACGCACGGATGCGTTACCCTGAGGACACGACTCGAGGAGCATGGTGACATCCACGCAACCGCATGATCAGACCGTAACATGCTGACGAGAATGGTGATGATGCATACGCATGATGCGAGGAGGTAACCCACCTAATTTATCGTTTGCTCGGGGACGCGCACATGGGATGATGAGAATAAGCTGGCAACTTGCTGGTGGCAGTCATGCCAAGTACCCGATTTTAATATGAAAATCGATCGCCACAATGCTGATCGACTGAAAGATGCAAAGGTGCAAAGGTTTGCCGAGATCATTGAATAACTCATTCTGTGGGCCAATACGTTAGGCAAGCAACCGCAAGGATCGAGGCTAGCGCTAGCGTACATGCCCCAAGTAAGGTTTGGTCCACTCAAGGGATAGTCGGAAATTCGTGGCTCTAACATCGCGAGGCTATTGGCATCATCGTCACTTTCACTGGTATTTGCAGGCCAGACCGCACAGCGAAAACAGTAACGTTGAATCAATGTATCAAGAGCTGATTAGCCGCTCAATCAGTGGTAAAATACAAAAAGATAAACGGCATGCCCAGTTCTTGTACTCTCTCTTCTCGATGTTGGCCGTAGCCCTTAACTGAAGTGCCATCGACGTGTTCATCAAAATCGCCAGACGCCAAACTCCAGATCGAGGTGACTGTGAAGAAAGCAGCAAAATGCACGCGTCTCTTTTTTTTATAGCCGCTTGTTGGTAATGGTCCGTGCGCGTGAACTTGGGTGGGTATTTAGTCTGACATTGCATGTTTTGCGCTTCTCATCGAAAGTTCACCTGGCGGGTTGATATTTGGGTTTCTCCTCACTTTTCACAGGAGATTCTTGAACCATTGACGTTCAGGGAGACGGACATCTTTCACCCAAGATCGTGCCGGTGTTTGCAGAGATCGGTGGCGGCCCGTATGAAAGAGATACTCGCTCGATGATCGTATTTTTTGACAAATGTAGTTAAGCCCTTGTTCGTTATATATATGTGCTTGTCAATAGCGCCAGTACTAGTGAACTTGTCGTTCTAATCGAATGAAAAGTGTCACGATTCAATGAGTTGAGTGGCGGGTTCTAGTACCGTTCTAGTGGCAGACCCACGTATGATACAACGACGATCATATCAGTGCTCGCTGACGAAGACAGCAGCCATACCCATTCCGGACCCAATGCACATACTTGTAACGAACACTCTTTCGTTTCTTTGCTTGGCGATGCTAAGGCCAGTCGCAATTTGCCGCGCACCAGCTACATTTATGGTAGGATGAGCGAGACACTACTTTGGTGGTGAACATAACCACTTACTGCATCCAAGCGGGTGGCCGATAGCAATCGCCCCACCGTTCACGTTCACCTTGCCATACGAGATCCCGATCTTGTCGATGCTGTAAATGGCTTGTGACGCAAAGGCTTCGTTAATCTCGTAAAAGTCCACGTCCTCCTTGGAGACACCAGCCTTCTCGAGAACTTTAGGAATGGCAAAGGCAGGACCCACACCCATGATCCGAGGTGGGACACCAACAACCGTAGCCGCGACATATTTGCCAACGATAGGGAGACCAAGGCGTTTGGCGACTGAGCGACGAGTGAGAACTACAGCAGCAGCCCCATCGGAGATCTGGGAGGCATTCCCTGAAAAATATCGTTTGAGTTTGAGCACACGACACCCTTCTATCTCTGCATACCAGCGTGAGTCGAACCGTCCGTCTTGAACGAAGGTTTCAACTTCGAGAGACTCTCTGCAGTGACACCGTCACGGATGCCATCGTCTGCATCCACAACAATCTCGGTGACCTTCTCTGATTTGGGGTCGACCACCTTGACTTTGAGAGGGACGATCTCGTCCTTGAACTTGCCAGCTTTTTGTGCTGCCGCAGCCTTCTGGAATGACTCGGCGGAGAACTTGTCCTGCCTCTCGCGTGAAATGCCGAAATCGGATGCAACGTTTTCGGAAGTGAAGCCCATTGGTATGAGACAGTCTTTGGCTTCCTTGTTGGTGAGAACAGCTTCTGACCAGCTGGCAGGGAGTGATGCACTACCCCATCCGAAGGTCATAGATTCGACCCCAGCCCCTGAGAGTAACGACCGTAAAAATCAACGGCAGCAAACATGCGACAGTAGTTACATACCAATTCCAATGTCAATCTGACCAGCTATTATTTCATTGGCTATCTGGTTTACAGCGGTGAGACCAGATGAACATTGACGATTGACGGTGTTGACTGAGGTGGTATTGGGGATGCCAGCGTGCAAGGCTGCCATTCGGGCAGCATTGGCTCCGCCACCAGGTGGAAGGACATTTCCAACAGCAATGTCCTCGATGAGGGCCGGGTCAACGCGCGCTCTGGTGTACGCTGCACGTAGAACACCAGACAGGAGTTCCTCCGGCCGCGTGTCTTTGAAACCACCCTTTCTGCCCTGCAGGAATAAGGTTAACACTCATGGCTGCAGGGAAGCTTGAATCATTCACCTTTGTGAGAGCAGAACGGACTGCTGCGACTATCACAACATCGTTGTCGTGCTTCGCAATCACTTTGGCCTTTGCGCTAGACATAATTAATGAAGTGTTGTAGAAGATGAATGAAAGCAAGAGTAGGTGACCACTCGAGCGCCGAACAACGCTTATACCGGCTATGAAACATTCATGTGTTTACCGAAACTCGGTCACAGATCAATCCCGGCTGTTTCCGGTGCCACCATGACTTGGAGGTTGCATATGTTTTTCGTAGGCTCTTCTTCGTTCGAAGTACTGTGAGCGGCTAGCGCTTCGATGAATCACCTTCGCACCGTTACCAGTCATGATGAACGTGCGCTAACAAACCTCGTGCCCGCCCTCGTTGCAATTTTCGTGGTGCGGGAGATCAATCGGCTGTAGCTCCCTGTTGAACGATGCCTCAACTAACGCGGCTACAATCACAGGAGTGACAGGACCCGTTGTGCAATCAACTATGAATCACGCGCACGGGCCAAGCGCACAATCCACGAACACTCACATGAATTGCTTGGTTGTTGTATCTGTAATGCGATCCACTTCTCCCCGCAAGCATGACACGGGTGACCGGTCACCCGTGTCATGTTTCAGCGAGATAGCATGGCGGCCACGCTGCTTCTCAGTTTCCTGCAGTGCCCACGCTGCCATCGGCTTCTCGTTGGGTAAACCATTATCTCATTTTGTCGGCTGACTGTCGTAGCATATCGCTCCTGTACTTCAAATTAACGAACCCATCTATTGTGATTCGTTCTGATGGGTATCAGGAAGCAAACCCAAAGCTAAAGAATCTTGGCCACTTAGCCTTATACTATGGACAGCACTGGCGTCGACTCATCGACTCATCGTTGATGTTGAATGTGGTTATGGTGACTTTGCCTGGGCCATCGAATGTAACCGAATGGGTCACAGAGCCAAGACATCTGAAAAGATTCCCGAGTTCGACGTTCTCCGTGAGTGCATGTCATCTAGTACAACTTAACTATGTTCTCACTCGTCGAATGAAGGGGATGAGAATGTCTGAACCCACTTCCGATCGCTGTGGAACTAACACCGATTAATCAGGTCAGCCCATCAGCCTTATGCCCGATGGCAGGACGGATCATATAGTCGTTGGGGGTAGGTATTAATTAATGTGATGGCAACGGCCACCCCTCTAAAGCGCTCTAACATCACTTCTAGAAGCTGCTTCATTAACAGCCACGTTTATGCGCTCGCATCTTGCACAATTACTTGTGCGAGGTTGCTCGTGAATAGCCATTTCCCTTGCCACTGTGGGGTGCTTACGGATACGGTGAATATCGGCGGAGATTCACAGTTGTATACAGCGATGCTGTTTTTATTGACATCTCGAAACTCACTTCAATCGCGGTGACAAGGGGCACGTGAAGATAGGGGGGGTAATAAACGACAATGGGTATAGAATTGCCGCTCATAGCGTCAAACGTCAGGCCATACATTTACATTCTAGTAAGTTGATCTGGTCTTTTTGTGAGGCTTGCTTTATAATCTTTTATTATTTATTTGATAGGAGTATAAAAACAATTTGCGATCTTTCCGGAATATGGTCACTTTTGAGCATGGTTCCGTGCTCAGAAGAGAGGTGTAAGCAATGGCCCACATGCAGAAATGGTACTGACCAATAGGTGAGGAGAAAACGTTTTTAATGAAGAGATCAGATCCATTACAAGTTTCTTAGGCCAGGACGTACAATTCCTCGCCTCTTCTACTCGAGGGGATCACAGGAGAGTGAAAAGAAAATTTACTATCTTGCAATCGACCTCGTAGGGACAACTTCGATGTTTCCCAGTCACGGTCTCTCCCTGGAGGGGGAGAAGACGTTCTGATGTCGTTGACGGTTGGAACTCTCGATCTTCGGCCATTTTATCCCAGAACTCCCGCTTTCATCGACTGGAAGCTCATCATCCACGGTCTTCTTCCAACATGGATAGGCCGGAAAGCACGTTACAATAGCGCTAATTGAAGGCGCGGCTCGTGCCTTGCGGCCCTTACCTTCCTTCCCTGGGTCTGAGTTGGCCTTGCAAACATCACAAATCTGACTCATTCCATGGTATAGCAGAACGGCGCTCAAGCGATGAAAGATAGTACGACAGTCTTGCAAAGTCGCAGGCAAAGAGATCCTTCCTTTCGCAGTGAAATGATGGGAAGATAAGGCGAGTCCTCTGCTGAAAATTTTCCCAGTATAGCAGCTAACTGGAGTTGATATGTCTCACCACTGGGCCGGGGACCATCAAATCATCTGTGTCGAACTTGTGAAGTGCGCAACAAGTGGCGTCAGTTAAAGCTTGGAGACAGGCAGAGAGGCTGGATAGTATTCCGAGATGCTCTTATTTGACGCTGGGGTGCATGTCCACAACGTGTACGCAGACGTCGCGACAATTGTTCCGGAGAACGAGCATCAATTGCTCGTTTTCCTAAGTTGCCTTGATGTTGTTTTCAGGTCTTTCTGCCCAGGTCTTTCATCACACGAAGTACGAGCAGCGAACTTGTACTTATGCATGGCCACCATTCCCAGTTGCTAACTCGTTATCATACTGCACACTCGTTCTCCCTAATGCCAACCCTGGGGCTACTATGAAGGACTTTACTTTTACTAGTCCTGCGTGTTCATATCAGCCTCGACCATCCGAGTCTTGCGTTTGTGCCGGATACCACTCACGGCCTGAGGTGACGGGTCTGATTCACATGGATGCTCTTCGAGCGTCCGTAATGCTACCCGTGACTCTGGATAATCATTCTTTGGGGCTTAGGTATTTTGCGATGGGCTACTTGTCACCCGACCAATCGTCATTGAGACAGCGATCGACTCTGAGGCTTTGTTGACCGCCACACATGGCCATGGACTCATTCAGGCGGGATACGTATCTTTGGTCCTGCCTAAGCTGTTTCGCGGTGCCTGCACTAAGAGGGGTCACGCAGTATCGTCTCCATCTAAAACTTCCATAACTACACACCTCACAAGACTCATGCGAAACCTGAACGATCCTCACGCCGCTGACTCCTCGTCCGTTGATCATCCATCTTCCGGGAGTCTACGACCCTCTCAGATTGATCTGGACACCTACCCATTTGGCACTTGCATGATGAAGTTGACCTCTGTGAAGCTGATAAGTCGTCGCCTCAGATTCCGGAGTCAGAAGCAAGGGATGCGTGATGTAAGAATGGTGGCGAGGACCTGTGTTCCCATCTGCTAGGACCAATTTGATCGTGACCCCAAAGTGTAGCGCATGCGTCGAGACAGGGATCGACAAAGCTTAGGATCCCTCGGCTTAATGTTTGTGCACGGATAAAGGCATGTTATCGATCTATGGATGGATTAAAACTTGTTCGTGGAAGAAAATATATCCAAGTCACCATCCATATCCCCTCCTCAAGTCGAAAGGGGGAAACCATTCCGTCGGTGGTCAGCCACCAGTCGGGCACACTGGTAGTCTTTTCCAGGATATGGAGCAGATCAGGTAAACGTCGCTTCAACATTGATATGTTCGATGATTTGACAGGAAATACTAATCGTCTTGGCGGAAGTATATCCGTGACTCGGCGATGCCCTACTCACGGAAGAACCTACTCGTGCTCAATGGCACCAAATCAGTGTGCCATGGACCGTGCCACGTCCTCGGTAGCTGTTCTGACGCAGAGGTCTTATTCTGCATGTTACGCCTACGGGGACGGTAGTCATTCAGCATGTTTTTTTTTTCCCTTAGTGACGACACAGTCATACTCCCGTTTCCAGACTTGAGAGTTACGAGCCAGCCATACTTGCGGTATGAGTAGTCATACCCGCGTAGGCAATTCTCTTCCCCCAACAGCAGAAGTCCAATCAACCGATGAGTCGTGGTGGTGCTGATGTAGAAGATGGAATCTTCAAACGGACGCACGGTCATTGCCGCATAACTGACGTACCGCACAACTTATCATGGCCCATTTCCATTCCATGGCGTGAACCACGGCCGAGCAAGAATTTGGGTTCGAGAGGAATCGTGCAACAGCTTTAGAGCATACTAGAGTTCTCTAATAGCAGCCAATGGAATCTAGGTTATTACCGTCGGAGGGGGTTAAACAGGTCTCTGGTTACCCTAAAATCCGAGCCTGGGATACACAGGGAACCTCAGGTTAAGAGACCCACATGTTCGCTGAATCCACCGGCGGAGAAAAGTCGGGTCGTGGTGGGTGATTACTCACAACTAGGTTTGCAAACAGGGACGATGATCAAGTCGAGAGTGGCTGATCTGCACCCGGACGCGTCAACGGTGTCTCGAATATTGGAAAGGGACGGGACACACGTGGTACGGCTGTTAATTATATCGAGGGCGACGTCCTGTATGGACTGCAATTCACTAGAGCCTTCGGGACAGACCCCAAAGTAGGTCATGTATTATTGACTGGCGATGCCACACCCCTAGTCTTTTTTATTCCCCTTGTCTTGTGAACGTTTAATTGATTTTTACGAGTCCAAGAACGAGCACAGTACGTGGTGCATAAAGGGAGGTGCAACGCCTGCGGTGGACGACCTTGGGCCTCGGAGGGAAGGACAAAGTGCTTCTAGCCGCCAGACCATGGGAGGACCGTATCAAGTGTGAGTTCCAGTCCCTGCCACCGATGGCTTAGACCGAACGGGCTGTGAGATGCGTGGTGGATAGCTACGATTGAAGGGAGAAACCATTTGGGACAAATGACTCTCCATCGACGTGCAAAGATCAGTAACAGAGAAGGCGATCCTGATCAGCCGATATGGGAGATCAATGGATGTTAGGCTTTGGCTCATCTGACGCTGAGGTACACGCGTATTCCGTCTTCGACGGGATGGACAAAAGATACGCTTGAGAATGAATATCGGTTGCCGTTGAGTAATGTGACTCTGTGCGGTTCCTAGAATAAGTGTGGACAACGAATGTTCATTTTTTTAATCACCGTGATAAGGTATTACAGTCCTGTTGGTGGACGTCCTGCCCACTGCCCCAGGTGACCGCAAGTTGATCCACGCCATTGTCATAGGAACAGGCTGCGTGGTATTTCTTTCTCAGCTCGTCTTGAAGACATTCCGATCCTCATCCGCAGACGCGCTGGTCTTGCTGAAGTGGTGCCAATCAGCATCAAAAACTCTCAAGAAGTTGTGAAATATACCCCATCTCGAGCTGCAGGACTAATGTGATTGCAGATTAATGCGGCTCCTATGTATTTGATTATGTACACCCACCATGTGCTCTTGTGGACTCGGCCATAGAACGGGACGCACTGTGGAACTAACGTTCACCCTTCGAAGTTTGTCCCGATTCTTTGTGTTTTCTACCATTCGCATGCTCTGACAGGGCAACCCTAGTTCCCCAAGAACGTTAAATGGCCAGATACCTTGATGGCAGGTCTCTAACAACTTCAGTTCGCCGCTTTTCCTCCACCGTGACTGTCGATATGTCCCATAGATGAATGGAATTCCTGCCAGTACGAGCCTCTTCTAGCCGCAGATCTTTCCAAGTGACTTTCGAACGGAAAAGTTCATTCGTCTATCACAGTACTAGTGTCAAAAAAACGGTGCACACGGAACCAAAAGGCAAATTTGATCTCGGAGCGCCGCTGACAAGATTGGAGACTGCCCCGAGTCCAGACTCCACGGATCAGGATCAGGAAGGTAATGGTACATTCCGAGTTCCCCAGATCGATTTGTAGGTGCGCCCTATGTACGGGTCGCAAATATTCTAATCCGGTATCGCAGAGCTCGTCGCCAGGGACTTTTTCGTTTCTTCAAATCTAAGCTCACCATCATCGTTACCTACCTACATCGGCGCATACTTCCATCTTGCTACGAAGCCCGGTGTTTCCTCGCTGCGGAACCGCGCCCATAAAAAAAAAACTGCTGTAGAATTCGAAGCCTATCAGATCCATTTCAAAGACACGGACTGCCAGCTTTTCCGGCGAAAGTTACCCGCAGTTACTCCAGCCAGCCAGCTAGCCAGCCAGCAATCAGCCAAGCCCAGACAGACAATTCGACGCGGGCGCCCGACAATATTTGCCACATGTACAGTATCCAGACTAGATCTAATTTTGTAGGTACCACTACTAAGAGTACTCAGGAGTTGCGGCTGGAGACGGCATACTCCCGTGAAAGGTCATATGAGACGTCCAGCTTGCTACCGTGGTAATCGGAATAGCCCGTAAAATCCCCCCTTGCTGTCGGTGAGGAATTGCTCGTTTTGATTGGCGTAAAGAACGCACGATGAGCCTCCTTGCAGATCCTAGTCCACGGGAATGTCGGCGATTCAGTTGCCCTATGTCCTGGGTTTCCCCTGCCCATTGGCGCCTAGTAGCAGCCAGCTGGCTAGACTGAACTTTCTCGTATCGGACACGCGACGGCTGGAACGTACACCTCCTTCTGGTCTGTCAACGTTCGAGCTATCGGCCGTCGAGTTCGTGATGGGCCTATCGCGACTTGTGTGGCCACGATGACCGTGAACGTATAACACGGCATTCTGTCGACATCCTGCGCCATCCAGGAGGGTGACCCTGATCTCGCAGCCGTAAGCGTATGACGTTCTCTTCCATAGTGGCCCCACCCAATTCACAGAATCAGTGGTCAAAACCACCCATCCGCCATCGCCTACCCGCACGCTACCCCGGTGGAATGGAGATATCCGACAGATAACTCGGCCGAGGACACGGGACACAGCAAACAATCTCCCTCAAACGGGAATTCTCGCAGCGTGGAGACGGCGCGTGATTGTATCACCTGGATCAGGGCATCATGGCATTGCTAGCGTCGGTGATTGCGCTGCCCTTGAGCCGTTGATGAAGAGTTCCTGAAATGAACACGGGATGCTGTAAATGCTTTCACATGCCTTTTTTTTTTTCTTTTTTCTTTTCTCCTTTCTCTTTTCTCTTTGCTTACAGCTTGCTAAAGTCGCTCATACATACCATACAAGGATCGACCATTCTCGAATGCCCCCGTGACATACTAATGACATGGCCTGATATGGGGTATCCCCAGACGCTTCCGGGCGTTAGTAGAAATAGGTTGAACTTTGAATGTCAACTTGTCCTGTCATGGGCCCACTCAACAATCGATCGTTGTGATTCCCTCAGATCGGGCCACCTCTACAGCCTGAGCCACGACTCCGATGGCCGGTATTAAAGATGAACAAATCGGTCGATAGCACCACTACAAAGATAAGACAGCCTAGCCCAAGCTGCGACTTCGGTCATATATGCATCACAGGAATCTCCCCACATTAGGAGTCAGTGCGGGAACGTTGACAGAATTCAACTTGCCCACTGGGCAAGTAGTACTAATCATTGATAGTGGTCGAAAAGGTTAAGTTTCCGGAGATAAATACGTATGCGGTCGTAATTGAGTCCAATGAAAGCGAGGGCATACTAACCAGTACAGCAAAACTCCAAGAAAGAGGTAGCGGGGTACACACGTTCGACTACGATTTAGAGCGTTTAAACCGAAAACAAATACGAATACTGAAGGGCAATATGCATCAGAAAATCGAATCAATTACGAGAGCACGCGACTGGTTGCATTCAGTGGCAGCCGAGGTCAGAATCTACTTTGCCAGGTAGTGCAAGAAGACCGGTCATGTTAAGTGAATTACGAAGGGACAAGCTGGGAAGAACATTTTTTAGATCGGTTGATAGCACTTCTCCACGGAGCTCCGGGCTGCCAAGGAGGTCCTCACGCAACAGCTTCATGGACACTGGATGACCGCATGTCCACGTGGTGCTGCAGACGAGGAGGCGACCGCTGACGAAGAGGCAGAAGATGGTCATGGCCACGGTCAGATGACGACGGGTATACGGCTGTGCGTGTGGACGGCACATCAATCCAAGACTGGATTTCTGGTAGCTGATTGGGGTGCTGCGGCTTTCTTGAGTCAGGTATCGATGTAAGCGGTGCAATCGAAGGGTGACTGTAATGGTATGGCGCAAGCGGAGTGACATGTGTGGAAATAGGAGGCAGCTGTGTTGACTGCGGCGGAGTCCTTGGCCGCGTCATAGTAGTTGCCAGCGGCCCTCTGCGGTGGGGGAACTGGTCAGGTCTGGAGCGACCATGGGTGCGCTCAAAGAGGCCACATTTGTTACAGAGCTGCAAGTAAATATGTCAATAGTGTAACATAATTGGGGGCCGTAACACCTCTTACCACTTTGCCGGGACTGAGATTCGATCTTCTCCACGTAGAGGTATCGGTTGTGCAGCAATTAAAACATCTTCTGCGAACCCTGTCGCTGAGCTTCGTCGCTGCATCGTCTGTGAAACCAATGGTGTAATGGTTCTGTCCTGGGAGAGGGTACGAAAGCGACCCGCTCTCGCGCGATGTGACGCTATTGTGCGTCAGAGGCGGGCTATTGTAAGCCGGCGAGACATGGTATGGGTGCGAATCATGGGAATATCTGTGCTCGGGGTGTGGCCGTGAGCTGTAAGAATAGCTGTGAGATGGCCGTCCAGAGTCTCGGACGGGATCATGAGGGTACGGCCTTGATTGCCGTCCCATCGGCTCTTGGGAATAGTACGCATCAGAATAAGCCGAATGGTCACCCGAACGGTCGGGAGGCGAACGACGGGGGGCCGGTGACGACACCGAAGAACGATCAAGCGACGAGACGGACAGAGAGGGCGAGTGAGTGAGAGTCGCTATCGGGGGAGGACTGGGTCTGCGGTAAGAGTGATCATAGTAGTCATAATCACGTCGGTGACTAGGACATAACGAAGGTTAGCTGGAATGATACGAGTAGACCGGATCAGTGATACATACGAAGAAGGCAGTGGCATTGATTCGACACGATGAGGCATATGAAGAGTAGAACGGGTGGGCGCTTGAGAGGAGAGGAGAGAGGAGAGAGGGAAGCCAAGTGAGGGATTGTTGACAGAGTGCTCTGATTTATCAATGGTAAAGGATGTCGAGAACTGATAATGGATCAACAGATCAAAAGACGGCGCGACATCGAAGGAAACAAAGAACGAACACCGCGCTGATCAAAGGGATCAGGAAGTCTTAAATTTGGCAGGAGGGCTGTTTCTAGAGATCTGGTGACTAGTTTTTGGAAAAGGCAAGTGTTTAGGAAAGAGGGATTCCGGTAGAGGCTGCGCTCACCGTTATCAGGAATGCGATGATCAGATGTAGCCGTGGAGGGTTCACGTGGAGACAAGTAGCGTGATTCTGTTTGTTGGGAGCCGTGGCGGTCTTCCCTGAGGAATTGAGGTTAGGAATGTGAACGAGATGTTTTGGTGTGGTATTTGAGGACTTGCCAGGAACTAAGTTTGCTCTTCTGAGAAGATTCGCTATGCGGCTGGTGATCCGAGTGGGAGAACATGGATCCAGATGATTGAAGGGGAAACGAATGTTCTGAAAAACATGAACCGGTTACAGAAGTCATTCCGTGTCTGAACGTGCCCGAAGTTCCTCCCCTTGTCGCTTGTCCTCACGAACCTCCTTCCTTTTTTAACTCCTACACGCGATCCAGACCAACACGATTCCGTAGGAAAGGCAAGGGCATCCGCTTCTAATCTCCTTGGGGGTTTTTTTTTCATTATTTTATATTGCCGATTATTATCCTTTCCTCAAGCGGAGATCCAATTTCTCCGTTCTCATGCCGCCACGGCACAGCCGGCTCGGTTCCATTTTAATCGCCGACTTGCGAACAATCCAGCGACTCGCCTGACAACTTTCCTTCACCCGCTGACCTGTCGTTGCGGTTGTCCATCGGAGAGCCGGTAGCAGGATTGGACAGCACATCTCTTCTTATCGCGAAATGGTCGCTGAAACTCGCCGGAATTGAAAAAGAAAAAGAGGGGATGCCCTAGCCCTGTGCGAGACGCCGCGATCATCCTTTTCTCTGGGTGTATTTGGACCAAAAGTGCGGGTAGGGTATCAACTTGATCGCCTACCCTATCACAGCGACCCTGCCATCAATCAGATTCCGATGCCCTTCATTTTTGAGAGCATCGCGTCAATACAACCCCATTTGGAATCAATTTCACAGTTTGGCTGCTATGGTGCAAGGCATCTTCCGTTCCTTCTCTGACCCTTTCCGCTGTTTCCCAAGTAACGCCCAATATCTTTTTTTTTTTTTGGTTCCTCTCTCTGCTGGACAACTTTCTTCTGCTGTGTGAAGTCTTTACCGGGAACCTATGCCGCATCTGATTGGCATGATGACTGATTAATGATTGGTTGTCCTTTAGATCTTCCTACATCACGATGGCACTGATCACCAACGCGGCGTCTGCTGCTTAGTTTAGCACTCTTCGATACCCCCTATCCAACTTGTCCAGATGCGTACAGATGCGGGGACGCGTCACGATATGAAATACCGCCGACGTTCGATCGACTGGGGTCTTCTTACTATGAGGGATCTGGTCCGCTCCTAACTCGGAATTTTGCGCCGTTGGACAATCTTCTAGTCGCGCTGGACCATTCACGTTCCACTTGTCACAGCTGTTGCCACCCGAGTTTGGGAAATGATATGATTCCTTTCCGGGAATACAGCTTATTTCCTCACATTCATGACGACGCATGCTGTGTCACGCGTTGCTGGTCGACTGCGCAGTCGGTGTATCGTTGAGCTCAAGCGCCACAGACCGTATTACTCATCGATGGATGCCATGAGATGGCGTGTACGAATCGACAGATTATTCATTATTCTTCGTCTAGAAGCCGCAACCGGCGGGCGACTTATTCCATATTTGAAGGTCGACGAAGGAGACACCACCGATGCCGTCAACCATCATTTCATCACATCACCGCTCACAGTAGGTCCCGGACTTTTACCTGCATCATCACCGATCAAGCAACCATACACCATTCTTACTTACATATCAGGTATGTAGCGAACGCGAACAGTGTCTTGCCTATACGTGGAAGACGACATGAAGTGTTTGGTTCAACGTGGACTCCTCCAAACGGTACATATGACACGTTGGCAGCTGGTCGTCTAGGAAAACGTCTCTTTCGAAGCCGAGATCACCTTTGACGACATGTTACTAGTACGCATCAGCATGATACCAAGTTTGGCATGGGAGGGCTATTTCCACCTGCTAGTCCCGAGTTTGCCAACAGAGTGTAGCGATAGGTATGAACGAATATCTGAGGACTCTTCTTGTCTCCCTGACAGCACTTTTGTTTCACAGTCAACCAGTGCGCTGTCAGCTCCATAGTGACCTGTGGTCGCTTCATTTGACTTATCTGAATGACAAAACACAATTAGTCCCATGGAGAATGCGGTTCTGAAGATCTGACGTTTTATCCATATTATCTTTCGTTGAGGCGCGCCGTTCCGATTGGCTTACACGCACCGTCATCAATCTTGAAACTCGTTTATTGCGTCGTCGTGGCACATTCAGCTACATACTCCAGAATAAGTTATAGTGAACGCTGACTGGGACTTTCTTCTCCGTTTCACTTGACGACTCTTCGATGTTGGTGTCCCCTTCATGACACGTAGGGTTCGGTCGCTGCGTGACATGGACAAGTCGGAGTCACTGACATACTGGCGCGCCACACCGACACGTCCAAATTAGCAACGAGTAATGCCGACAATCCGCCATCACGTGCGCCACAGATCTAGATCTCACCATCACTATCCATCGTTCCCAGCCTGTGCATCCGATGGCTATCCATGTCCCAGGTTCTCACCGCTCCAGTGCCAATGGCGCCATACTTGTTGACCCTGGCTAGGACTCTGTCACGTTCATGTTTTGGCGCTGAGCTGTCCCCCTTTCTCAATTGTACATATGACAGTCGCCAAGCATGCCACAGACGACCCATTGATGCAACTCCAATACACATATATCGACTATAGCACCATACAACCCGTTCTGAAATAACTCACCAACAAGATTACGGCCACAGTGGCTGAGCCTAGATACCACATGATGGGGATCCCGAATCGGGAGCGTCTTGTGTACGAACGCGGGGCACGTCCTCGAAAACGCACACTCCGTTACCCACGTGGATGTACTAAAAGGGGAGTAAAACGCACTTTGTACGATGAGTCATTGCTTTGCTTGGAATAAAACAATGGACTCGGGCTGTACATGCATTGTCCTTGGCACCGTGCTAAGGGGGGCGTATACCTTCTTTCAAGGGCCTAGCGCTTTTGTATTGTTCCCGGCTGTGACAGGCTGACAGCTCGATGTCCCGCAGTAGGCACAACCTAACAAGGTCGCCGTCGACTCTTGAGGCAGACGGGCGTCAACACGCACGCCGAAACGAAATACGATGGCGTTCTCACCAGACCCCAAGGTTGTACAATGTAAACCCGCTCCACCATAACTGGACCCGATAAGACCGCAAACCAACTACCCAGCCTACTCACTTCACGGATCATGTGTCATCATCATCCCCCCCCTCATCCCATCTGACAGCATCAAGTAACTTAACTTTGTAGTTTGAATTTGGGTATTGGCGTCAGCGGCAATAGGCGTTTAAGGAGTGTTTGCCACGATCAAACGGCGGGCCTGGTCATCGATTTACCCCCTTGATCCTTGAAGGCCTGATCCCCTGATCATGATGTATTACGACTTACTGATCATTGATCATGCACACGAGTGCACTGTAGTGCTGAAGTCGGGTCAGAGGACTCCCAGGGGCCTCCACGTGCGTTTCATAATGCTTCAGCTACTATGACGGGAAGCGATGAGCACGACGGATCAGAAAAGGGCTGATGGGAATAGGACGACTGGTGAGAGAGTTTTTGGGTCCGGTGATCAGACTTTTTTCGTAAACAATGCCTGATATCCGATTGGCAAGGTTGCTGGGAGAAGAGAGCCTCGGCTTCGTATGGCAGTGGCACATGGGACGCCACTCGGAGGAACGGTTCAGGTCTAGTGAGGGGTGTTTCTGGAATATTTGCTTCCGCTGCGGCCTGTGGCACTTGACATGCGTACACGCGGGCATTCATACACCGTATGGCTGTCGCACAAGACTATTATCAGCCTATCCGTCTTTTGACAGAATCAGAGTTATTGTTAACGTTGATCATTGGCTATGCCGTGGCTGTTTTTACGTGGGAGAGGGAGGTAAGTTAGGCGCGACTGACCTTGAGGATGAGGACTGGATGGGGTTACCGTGCCTCTGATCATCATCGATCAATCGATCATCATCATCAGTTGGCTGGCATGGATGACTTCATTTCGTGCGCAGGGCTAGACTAACGGGTCAAACACCCGGACTTGGTGGAAAAGTACTCATCTGGCACACCCTATTCTCCATCACGAACCCAAAGGAGACCTGGCCGTGAAGAAGGGCTCTGGCGCCCCCCACTGCTCTACCGCCGAGAGCACAGCACCCCAAGAGCAATATAAACACCGCGATGTCACCCCCGCCGCCCCGGGATACACCATCAGGGGATCGACTCATCAGAGTATGTGAGATATCGGCACACAGAAAACGACCCTTGTCCCGCAGCTTCGGTCTGGGCATCACAAGTGATACAAATTCAGAGCACAATGTGATCACGTCAAATTTTAGGGTATGTATCTCGAATCCGAGTCTTGATGCGATCGTGGAACTGTATCATATCGGTCCATAGCCTGTGCCCCTTGATGAGCAAGTTGCGTATATGTACGTACGGCACTGATGCGGCAGATGGCGGGGTGGCTGAAAGAGAGAAAGATGGAGCACCGTTGTGATCACTGTTACGGTGATCGTGGCAAGGACGTGGTAGGTTGGCCGGGAAGCGACGAGCCTCGGGTTATCGTAGTTATGTGGCGGTATCAGGCTCGTATCGATCACGGACTTGGGCTATGGTCCTGGACGCAGGTTTCAAGATTGCCAGGGATGAATATTATGAACGCCGCCAGTGATAGTGAGCGCTGAGCATAGGATATTTTTACGCGACCCTGAGTTGCGATCGGTGAAAACATCTAGCCGGGGACCACCAATCGAGTCATCAACTTATAGGTGCTCTGTATTGCAACTAGGAGTCCGAACATTACATCAATTCCATTACCCTCGAGAAACCGATGAGATACGAGAACGAGTCCTTGAGATATCACACAAACAGGTCCGTAAAAGAAGCGCTATCATATCAACCACCAAATCACTATCCAAATCACCCAATGTCTTCACCACAAAGCTGTCCAACAGAGCCCCTCATCGCCATCCATCTAATTCCTATCTACTCCTCCTCCATCTCTGTGGTACTTTCCACCAGCAAGTTTGGTACTGCCGTTGACCATATACGTACCGTGCCATCATGACTTCCAGTGGCAAACATAATCGGATCGTCCGTTGCATTGTTCCAGCTAATACACATCAGGTCCCTGGGTTCCGGGTTTTGGTGACGAAGGTATCGAAGGAGAGCAGCGCTGTCTCGATCCCAGACATGAACATCACCCGCTGTGTTAGGCGAGATCATTAGCTGTGCTATAGGCTAAGACAGATAGAGGACGAACTTTTCCCAACACAATAAACGAATTGTTCGTCCCTGCCACCGAAGTAACATGATCCAGCAATGGAAGTGGGAAAGTTGAGAACGAATGTGTGTTTGAGATGGAGTCGCGATGTGACAGCGCTTTCTCCGTTTGACCTCCCTCGGTCTTTCACAATCTCAAGTTTCCAGAGCTGAGGCGCCGCCTAAAGAGTCGAATATTAGCAAAGTCATGGTACATAACTAGCAGTCACATACCTGCTCGAACGACACCAAGACAGCAGAACTGCTCTTCGCCACGCAGATATTGCGGACTTCATCAAATAGCGGTGTTTGACTGAAACACAAGTGAGCACCGGATTGCGGGACGCGCGTGAGTAGACTGCTCACTTCTCCTTTTGTTTTGTCTGCATATTGTACACTGGAAAATGGAGGTCGGCTATCGGGCATTGCAGGGGCAGTGAGTACGTACCAATGATCCGTTTTTCGACTCTCGTGTGATGGGTGGGCTGCGGTCCGGTCGTCGGTGGTATGGAGGGCCCTATGCCGATGAGGCGCAAACAATCCGACGTCACCGCAACATCGCTCAGTCGAATATGTCCAAGGTCGTATGACTCCAAAACCTTGAAACGCGGACAAAGTTAGTTCAGTCATTACATCACGAAGATTTCTTACCTTCCCACGCGGATCCTGAGTGGAAAGTACGGTTAGCTCAACTACACCCCCGAGTGAACGGTTTACATACAAGCTTTACCACATCACTACCTTCGACCGAGAGGAACCCTGATAACGATGATGAGCGAGGGAAACCATGAAGGAACATAACATGCCTTACCCTGTCCGTTAGGAAGCCAGACGACGGAATTGACAGTTCTTGCCCGATCTATTGTTTGCCTACAAACGCCATCCTATGCAAGCTGTCAGCCTCATCAAGCACCAATATATTGAAATAGGTTATACCTCTGACCACAACTTGATGCCGCGGGTGAAACGTGTGAGGAGTGCTCTACTATTGGGGGACCTGTACCGTACACCATGAGATCACCAGAAGACGCGTGCCCGGAAGAAACAGATTACCAAGCTACTTGGCTGACAAAGCCCCTAACGTGCACGAGCGTACGATGAGGAGTGAAGCGGTCCTGCAACGGAGATTAGCTGTCAGAAGATGTCACGCAACTAACCGCTTACCCCAACACGGAAGATGACCGCAGTTCTGTCCCAACTGGTAATGCGTCACACTCCAAACCCAACAAGGTAACGTCAAAACCTTACCTTGATGTGGCCAGGTACTTCCCATTCGGTGAAAACTGCACATGGCGCACGAGGGCCTGGTGGTTATCGAGCTCTTGGGATTGTTCCAGCATGCCGAGTTTTTTAATTGCAATCGCCATCCGGGTCGCCCGCAGAGCTGCAGTCCCAATATCTGGAACTGGACTCGCGAATGTTTCAGGTTTCGCAGTTAACGAAGTTTGCCACCACGAATCTCTGCGTGGGAGCCCTGGTCGGGTGGGCGTTCGAGCAGATTGAAGCTTGATCACAGCTCGCACGGCATTCTGGAAACGCCGCCGAGGGTGGGAGACTTCTAGACTTCCGGTCTCGTGCTTGTGATCAACAGAAGATCCTGGAATTACTGTCGAGGCCCCGTCGGCGGGGAACTGTGCGTCCGGGAATTGAAGTACTGTTTTGATCTTGCGAGGCTCGCACACCCAGCTGAGCAAGCGACTGCAGTACACGCGTGTGATTGTGATGCGCTCGCTGCACCACCGCAAGGCAATTAGATGTGCTCGCACTATGCCAAGGCCGGCCAATTCATTGAGGGCCTCGGTGATGACTTCCTCGAGCCACTTTTGGTCTGTATGGCGTGCAAATGTCCAACGTTCCAATACAAACCAGCCAGAAATGGAAACGAGGCCTAGCAGTGCAACCCCCTGAACACAAAACACGACATTGAGGACGAGACATAACGCAAAAAAAACGAGAACGTACCGTCAGGACGACTATTATCGTTGAAGTAACTTTGCTCTGTGAGATGGAAAAATCGACACAGGATTAGGTGGAAACTGCGGAATTCTTACCTGTCCGGAAGAGTACGTGAAGAGTACAACCCCGGCAGAGAAACAAGCAACGGCAATTATGAGGAAGACGAGTGGTGATCCTTTCATCCAGACGAGAACCCACCACGGGACTCTATGCAAAGGTGAGCGGCTGATATCACTTAGCACGTAAGACACTGAGAAGCTCCACAAGACCTCACTATATCGATTGTTTCCAGGTCAAACCCAGCAGGCCATTTACTCCGCCTGCAATGCTGAAAACCAATGACGAGAGCCAAAAAATATTCACGCTGTCAGCAAGGATGTTGCCTTTGACAGTGTTTGAGTACTGCAGCAGCGACGCATCTACCAGGCCGAAGAAGATGGATAACGTTGAGACATTCAGCAAATTCTTTATCGCATGCTGTTGATGGAACCAGATAGTTGGAATGCCTGTGTAGCCAATAGGTAAACCGAAAATGAATAGGTTTTCGCACCCACCAATCTCGATAAATATGGACAACGCGATAGTGATGTTGTCGAGGTGACCGCCGATCTCCGTAGTTAGGTCATGCGTATAGCGCTGCACCGCTGGAGAGCGAAACTGGTCTGGGTATTGGGTCGCGTGAAGTCCAGAGAACGACAAAACGACGAAAACACTGACTTTTGTATCCATTCAGACAAGTAGCCCAGTACTAGACGTACGGTGTGAGAAATGCACGAAACAGTGAGCGAGAGGTTACATACGTTTAAGTCGTTCTCGAATGCCCTCATCGACTGACTGATGGCTTCGTCGGTAAATTCTTGAAACTCGTTGAGGCAATGGGAGAATGCTGAGACATCCTTGGCAAAATGGTCAAGTTGTTCGGGAAGCATCTCAGGATCAAGAGTCCCTTGTAACATGGGCACCGATGGACGACGGCGCCATCCTGGCCGCCGTTCCATGACATTAAGGTTGAGAGGCGCTTCCTGAGGGTTCCGGGCAATTTTGCGGGGATACAAGCATGCAGCGTTCTCTCGAAACAAAAACAAGATCTTCGCAAGTCGCTCCTGCAGTTTAGACGCAGAGGACACAATCCCTACGGAGCTCCCTAGTTGACGAGCTGAATTTGCAAAATCGCGAAGCTGGGGAGAGATGAGTTCGGGCAGAATAATCAGCTGAATGCATACCTCCTTGTCGAGATTTTGGATTCGTCTTCAAAATTTTAAAGGGTTAGCACATCCAAGGGGGAGCAGATGATCAGCAATTACATCTCAAACTTGTAGAAAACTTCTGCGCCTGTACTCTGTAGCTTTTCATCCGTCGAAGGCGCTGCGGGAGAGCTCTAGCATAGTTCGCAGTGATGAAGCATCACGACGACTCACGTGAATGTTCCTCTGAGGTAGACGGGTAGCTGAAGCCTGCAACATCTTATTAGGACAGACAGTGTAGCCACAGATGGGAGGCCTTGCCTGTTTGCACTTCGTTGTTCTGCTCTAGCCCAGCCAGCACGTCGATAAGACTGCACAACGCTCGTCTCCGCCTGGGATCAATCCCCGTACCAAAGCTACGCAAAGTCCTTTGAGTAGCACTTGTCGACGTGGATCGAGCGCTTGTCGGTGGATACCGAGACGTGGCCGTCCACGCATCTTGATCTATGCTGTCCATTAGATGAGGATAGGACTAAGCCTGATAAAACTTGCAGGTGTGGAGAAGTTCGTGAAACCATCTTCGTAAGTTAAGTAGCGGAGTTGGGTAGAGGGCAAGGAGGCTGCGAGGAACTGCCAATGCACTGGCAGCTTCAGAATGGAAGCAAGTCCCTGACCTGTGCCACGCCTATCAGTGTTCAGGCGCCCCAGGTTCCATTCTGGGAGTAACGAACATGAACATGTGCTAGCCACCATGATCGCAGACGCACTTAGGCTGTTAACATAGCCCCGTGGAAATGGAGAAAGGTGGAAAGGAGACGGCGATGATGGTTTACTTTCAAGCTCCAGATTCAAGTGCATTTTGTCCAGTGTGTACCAGACTTGACGAAATCGGCGAAATGGTAAATTTGAGTTTGCTGCTTGGCAAGAAGTCAGCAGTCTAGAGCTCATTCAACGGAACTCTCACAAGCGTCGTGTAAGACTAGTTGCCTTGCTGCATACACGCATATCATGAATTAGGATAGCTGTGGCGCTGCCAGTGGGTAAGGCTGGTGTAACTCGATATCCGACCGGCGACGACTCGTTCTCATGCAAATCTGCATTTATCATGCCATTGCCAGCGCATGTGTGCATGGTGAGAGTTGCGTCTCAGAGTGATGTGGGCAGCTGACCGAGATAAAGTTAAGTTGGACAGACGCAACGACCCCACTGATGTTCCTTGCTTGAAGTTGCAATGGCCAAAAAGACGCCAGTGCCGCAGTGCATCGGCCAGCCACGACTTACATAATACAGGATTTACTAAGTTGTGCTACTAGAGACGAGGCTGTCTCTTCAATTGAACTTGTGGTATCATATACAGAGCGCGGCGCAGCCGTTATGCGGGGAGTGTCGACATATGACCGAGAGTGCCACCTCACCTCATGAATCGTCTCTGCCATTTCTACTTAAAAAACTTGGTAACTATTCTCCAAGTGACTCCTGAGCCTGAGAGGACGCCGAATCGCCACGAAGCTCTCATGTGGTGCCCATCATGCACGAGGCATATACGTACATACATGGCCAGATCGAAACTTGCATGCTGAAAGCGCCATACTCGTAGATTCAGGCCGCTTGCACAGTCTTCTGCCACTTTGTTTAGAACAACATGCAGGCCCCGCAGACGACGACGGCTTACCAGCATGTGGGCAGATCCCTCGAGGCCTGGGGAACCCTTTCATTCGGTGTTGTGTGGTGCTCAACAGGCGATGGTGACTTCCAAGAGCCCAGCAAGCTCCGAGTCGCGCTACGATCCATGGGTTACCAGTCACCCATCCAAGTGGGTTTCTTTCCCTGAAGTAACTGCCTTCAAATTTGTTGTGATGTTTTGGTTGTCCTCAGGTAAGCCCCAACGCTGAGATCTGGTGACTTGACCATCGACATCTGAGAATGTGTACACCGGGTAGATTTCTTCCAAGGGTAGATCGATATTACATAGAATCCATGTCCGACCCAGATAACGGGCACGTCGACCGCACCCCCTTGTTTCAAAGTTGAAGTCCAACGAACCCGGAATCGTATGGCCCATCGTCTACATGCCCAGCGAAGCGGCCACTTTCAACTCCGGTAATCACCGTTGATCCTCACATACTCCTATAGTACCACCGGGCAGGTCCATCAGCACATGCATTCAAAACACGAGAGATCAAATCCCAGACACCACTCACATAACTAAAATCACACGTCCAGTACCTCGCTGCCTCGTTGCCCCCAACCCCCTGTCCTCCGAGGTCCACCCTGATCTCAAACTCCTCCTCCCCAAGTATCTCGCTTGCCCGTTCTTCATCTACACCGACCGGTTCGCCGTTCTCGAGGACTAACAAGGGCGTGGGATTGGACGAAGTAGGAGAGGGGACGAAGGAAACGCTGACGAGGGTGGGATCGAGTGGGATGCTAAGGGGTGTGGAGCCTGTAGAAGAGAGGATGCGGCCCCAGCTGGTCGGGTTGTCATTGTCAGTACACGCACACGCACTCATGCATCTACTGGGACATGCAAACGATGACTTACTTTGCGTCTTCGCCGTACAACGCTGTTTTTACGAGTGCTGAAGTGCTGATTTTGGATGCGACGCGGTGTGCGTCAGCATAAGTAGCTGCATTCTATGAATGGTAGGCTAGATGAGTTTCTTGTCACGCCGACATGGCGATAAATAGCGTGACGGTGATCAACGGGTAAACAACGGAGAAAGCACCCGACTATCCACCCCCAACCGCCAATTATTCAAAGACGCACTCACCTGAACGCAAACCCCTACAAACTTGGTTGCTCCCTCACCGTCCCTCACGACAAGCTTTGCGAGATCGATCGCGAACGACGTCAAGTGCTCTCTAAACGCGACATATGCCTCCGGATCTGTGCGTTCATCAATTTCGGCGACCTTGATAGCGCTTGCGTCGACTCCAGCACCATTCGCCATGGCTACGACAGTATCGTTCGTCGACATATCGCCGTCTACAGAGATGGAATTGAAGCTTCTCTCGACAGCGTATGTCAGTGCCGACTGCAAACTCTTCGGAGAAACAGGTGCATCCGTGAGGATGAGACCAAGAAGGGTGGCGTGGAGGCCTGCAGCGGGAGGTGCGCTCGACGCAGAAGCGGGGGCAGAAGCAGAAGCGTGGACGAGTCCGCCAGAACTGCTGGCGTCGCCCATTTGTGGATGGATCATACCCGCGCCTTTGTCCATGCCTGCCATTCGGTAGGCCTTTCCGTTGATCTCGAACGTCCGCGCACGAAGCTTGGGAAAGGTATCGGTGGTCATGAACGCGCGTGCGGCGGCGTCATAGGCTGCTGGGGTAGGTGACAGGGTATAAGACGGGAGAGAAGATGTACGCTGAGTTGAGATAGCAGAGAGAATCTTGGAGATCGGCAGGTTGACGCCGATGACGCCAGTAGACATGACGAGGGTTTCTGCTGTCTCTCCTGAAACATTTTCTCGCAAGCCATGGGAAGCGAGGAGGGCGTCCCCTGCTTTGACCATCTCCCATGCGTCCTCGATGCCTTTCTTACCGGTGACTGCGTTTGCGCATCCACTATTGACGACAACTGCGCGTGCCCTTCCGCCGTTTTTTTGGAGGACTTCGCGGGATATGACGACTGGTGCAGCGCGGAATGCGTTGAGAGTGAAACATGCGGCAGCCGAAGTAGGATGGGAGGAAGTGGAGAGGACGAGTGCGACGTCTAGAGGATCTTCTGAGTCGGGTTTTTGTTTTTTGATGCCAGAGTAAAGTCCAGTGAGGAGGTAGCCTTTGGGCAGAGTCGATTCGCGAACGGGTGCGTGAAAGTGATCCTTGGAGGGAGTTGATTTTATGGTGATGGAGGTGGTTGCGGAGGTGGAGGAGAGGCGCTTCACCAAGGTAGCACGGCTTGTCACCAAAGTCAGTTCGGAGAGTGTATGAGGGAACATCCCTGCGCTCGTCCGGGTCGTTGTAAACGAAAAGGTTGTAGGGTTTGATGAAGAGCGCAGGGTGGAATTTATGCGTCCATGTCATTCTCGCAACCGAGTCCATACAGCCAGGGTCCAGCATACAGCAAATATCGCTCTACAGCTGGCACGGGAACGCCGAACAGAAGAGTCTCTGACAGATCTAGAACAAACGTATCGCAAAGTTGGCTCACAGGAAGGTGGCAAATGAGTGATGATTCCGCAAATGTTAGACTCCCTTCAATCCAGCGCTGCTACTGTATACATGCATCGCCAGTAATGCAAACGGGGAAGTCAATGTCGTTCTACCATCGCTCCGTTACTCCAACGACGCCTGTTACGAACACCGTAGAGTGCAGCTCAACAAGCTGCATCGAGGGCAAAGAAAGACTAGCAACCCAACCGCGTTGTACTTTCATGTGTGACACCCATGTCACACTGACATCGCTGTGACGGTGTCACATTCACTCTAATCCATCGCCACCTCGCCTCAAGAACACGATCAACGACGCCCGACTCCAACTCTTCAAGACAAAAATGGGTTCAACAAGGTCAGTTCTCGATACAATCCATTCCTGCAGACGTTTGCGACCACGAAACCAACATGGGATTGCGTTGGTGAGACGGATGCAAGGACAGAGCTCTGGATGTAGCCCCACCCCTCCCCATCTTTTCGACCGCACTCGGAATCTCGAACTCACCCGTCCTACAGACTCTACAGCAAGGGCCGCGTCCTGGGGCACAAGCGTGCCAAGCGCAACTCCAGTCCAAACACCTCCCTCATCCAAATAGAAGGTGTCGCAACTAAGGAGGACGCTCAGTTCTACCTTGGAAAGGTCTGTCCCTTGTCGTGTATGATGGTGCAATATCGTGACCAATTTTCGTTGCAATAGCGTGTAGCCTACGTTTACAAGGCTTCGCGGGAGATCCAAGGGTCAAAGATCCGTGTTATCTGGGGGTACGTTTGTTCGCTCATTCAATTCCACCTTCAAACCAAAGCTCACTTGTCCGCTCTCCTCTGCTATCTGTCCCTGGTCCCCTGTCCATCTAGCCGTGTAACCCGCCCGCACGGCAACTCCGGTGTTGTAAAGTCAAAATTCTCGTCCAACCTCCCACCACGGGCATTCGGTGCTACCGTCCGCATCGTACGTCTTCTCCTTTCCTTTCCCCAACACGGACTTCATCATCCCCTTCGTCCCACCAGATGCTCTACCCTTCGACGATCTAGATCGTCTTGCCTCCGTCGACCTCTCTTTGGACAGCGAAAGGTCCTCACCTGTATCCTCCTCTTACCTACGTATATTCGTATCGACACCCAAGAACATGACCATGTCGTATGAGCCGCATACATGCACACATACACAATCTAAAGCTTGCAAAAACACTTGAAGGGGCCCTAAATTGAAGTGAATGCACACGGAGGGGGTGGATCCTCATCGAATGAGTTTCTTGGCTTTGAGTGTGATTCGAGGTAGGCGATTGCGTATCGAGATTGAATACTACTTGGACGAATATTCTCGCTTCGATGCATCTTGAGTACAGGTTGGTGCGGTGTGCATGACTTCAGAAGTCCAGACTCTGTAGGAACGCCCCCAGGTGTTTTGTACATCCACTCCAACTCTTGAGACTGCACTCCATCCTTGCGCCTGTCTGAACAAGCAAGATTACGACCTATACTATACAACCTGTCAACGTATCACATAATTTGTTACTAAAATGATGCAATAACGCATACCCCATATAACGCATACTCCTCAATAACCCATAGGATTTTCAATTTCCCAGATCGCTTTGCACCACTGTACAACCTCCCTTGTAACCCATACTCTCCCCAAACGCATACCCCTGGACCTATCCCGAGATGTATGCGTTATAAGGGAGTCAACTGTATATCTCTCCCCGCATATCATAGAATCATAGTGTTCCGCAAGCTCATCCACCAACGTGACTAAATACGGAAGATCAAGTCATCACCAATAACTCATGGTTCGACACCTGGACTAGGGATTGAAGGATCGAGAGACGAAGACGTCGAGTTGGGGCGATCCAAGCAGTCTTTCCTACGACAGCTGGACAACGAACGTGCTGGGGAGTTGTTCGAGAGCATGGTCGAACCGTCCGAAACGGTGTGCGTAATACGTATGCATGATCGCTTGGTAGAGAATCGCTAAACGAGCTCCAGTCGGCGCCAGAGGTCGTCATCCCCGTCCATAGTTTTTCAAGACTTGTCGCGGTAATATTCACGATGCTAGTCACTCCGCTATCAATCCACGTAAACCCTAACGCCGCGCAGCCTGGACCTACAAACCTACAATCGGTTGACAACTGCTATCGTTGTATAATCTCGTCCTTGCACGCACCTCAAAATCTCAACTCAGCTGATTCTTATCATTGCCCACGTTCTGTATAAGGGCGTCCACAAGGACCATGGGTGGCAAGAAAAGTGGTTGGTCGAGCATCCCGCAATTTTTCTCCAAAGTTATCCGCTCTCTCATGGCGGCTCCACCCCCTCCTACCATCCCAGGGCTGTTCACCCCTTCGCGGTCGAACGCGCCCGCCTGGAGTCACACTAGTACTTGGCTGCAGCAGTTGAGCTACTATCCCGATTCACGACAGTGTTTTGTTGAGCGTGTAGCTCACTGTAAGTGCACGGACGGAAAAGAGCACGAGTTTCTTTTATTCCGCATTTCTCATCAGCCGGACAAATGTAAGGCAACCGTCATTGCCGAGAGAACTGTGTGTCTCTCCGGAGATGGATCTACCCACACGATCAAGAACCACACAGCAGTTCTGTCAAACGGATCTCCTTCATGCGCCCCGTCTTTCCGCAGCCTCCCAGCCAGTGACCTCGTGCATTTCGCTACTTCTGACACCAGTTCAGCAGACAAGCTCGAATCGGACTTTGGTAAATATCGAGAACTACGCGTCCTCACGTATGGTACCACCGCAACTTCGCCGTCGGTCATTGACCTGGCCACTCTGTTGCAAACTACAAGCAATATGGCAGCCTTGTACTTGATGTACGAGCACCAATGCTATTGGTTTGCACATACTGCTTTCGAGGCCCTCCACAGTTTGTTCCCTACGGAATGTACTGGGAAAGACAAAAAAGGCGGCACCTGTAGTGGTGTCTCAATTCCAAAAGCCAACAGTGTCGATGCGGTGGTCGCAGCATATCAGAAGGAGCAGGCAGCGGTAGCGGCGAGGGAAGAGGAGGAGAGGAGAGAGCGGGAAGAGGTAAGCATGCGTCTTTCTTAGGTCCATCACTCTAAGATTTGGCTCTGCAGAG